>JAPDSC010121483.1:15995-75948 GCA_026290005.1 Latrodectus geometricus | reverse complement strand
CTCATATATATATATATATATATATATATATATATATATATATGAGAGAGTACTTTTAAATTCAGTAATTTATAACCTCATTGAAAAGCAGGTAATATGAGGCAAAGACAATATCCTATAACACTGTCTATCTTTAGCATAAATGAAAATCTCGTTTGTAGTTGGAAGTTGCTGTATTTCCTATTGAATGAGACTTATATAGGGGATGCTACGGGATAGTTCAAAGTAAAGAAAAAGTCTTCAGAATTCGCTGACACTAGAGGCCAGCAATTGACTTCAAAGTATAGGTATATTTAGTATTTCCTTAAATAGACTGCATTTGCAATAAACTTATGACTAAATGAGAGAAAGAGAGGTTATTTTATAAAACAACAAATAAGAGACATCCATTGGCAAAACAGCGGTTCCCCAATGTTTCCTTCCCATTTCCGTATAAGGGGAAAGCTTTTTAATCCAAAATACTTAGCTTTATAATCATCATAAGCCATTATTAAAAAATGTAAATATTAAGTAGTGATATGAAAACTTTTTACATAAATTCATGCATTATTTTTCTATTAATGAAAAAATGAAAATCCATACAATCCATTCTGTAAGTGAACAATATTTAAATCGGATATCATACTATTTTAAATAAAAATTATTCTTGAAATAAAATGATATAAAGAATATATAAAAATATTTTTTGAAATAAAATAATATTTTCGTACATTTCTCTATTTTTAGAACAATTAATTTATCTGTTTTTCGAACTTTTAAAAGATTTAATTTTCTGAAATAATAATGATTCAACTATTTACGAAAGATATACTTTTATGGCAAATAAAAATTTCCATGGAAAAAAACGTTGTACGTTTTTTTCCATGAATAGAATTTGTACGAAAATATCAGGCTGTTTGGAAAGTAATTTCGTTTTCTTATCTGCATCACTTTTCTGAAATTAAAATTTAACCATTTTATGAGTATGTAATGATGCTACAATCAAAAAAACGCAAAAGGGATATTTGAGTAAAATTGACAATTTACAAATTCAATGAAATATTCATTCGCTATACGTTTTCATTTATATAAAAAACGAAATTATTTTCCGAACAACCCAATCATACGTTTCACCAGAATTTATATAAATTTAACATCTTAATCCGTAATAGTAAATAATTATGTAGCTGATTATGTACACTGACCATGATTTTACGACGTTTCTAAATAAACAAATTATCCTAATTATGCATCGCAAGAAATGAAATTCATTAACAGATAATAGATTATAAAAATTTCAATGTAATAATAAATAATGAGCGCGACAACATTCAGTAAATGGAAGATCTTACTTTTATACAGTCCAGAATAAAACGGTGGAGAGAAAGAAAATCTGATGCAATTCTTCACTTCACAAAAAAAAAAAAAAAAAAAAATCACAGACACGTACTTTGCCAACTCAATCAGAATTGGTCGCTCAGAAAGGCAAACGTATATTTCCAGAAACTGCCCATTTTTCAATTATTTAACACGACGCTTATTTTAGAACCAACAATAACTGAATCAATGGATAGTAGACGTCTGTGGGGAAATATAGGGCACAGGCAGATAACGATCGGCACAAGTTCATAGCTGCACAGAAGCTACAGAGGACGGGGAAGGCTGTCTAATTTCCCACTTTAAGTTCGATTACTTATAAAAAAAAAAAACATGAATAAGGGCTTTGCTTGTTTATACACAAAAAGTTAAAAACCACTACTTATAATTAATATGTACTTGCATTAACCATAAGATCACAGAAATACAATGACGTAATTTCAAGGATTATCTAGCTTTTATTAACTTTAATTCATTAAAGGAGTAAGGCATATAGAAAATTGCACTAAACGTCATGTTCAGAAAATAGTACTAGTCGTTTGTAAACAAACTAGAAAATTTTAAAGATTGAAATCAATTCAATATTGCAGGAGGGGCCAGCCTTACATTAAAATAACAGTACATTATTTTTATACATTAACTTGGAAAATTTCAGAGACTATTTAAGAATCTCTAAGGAATTGTTCATTTAATGACTTCTTTAGTGAAAAATAGACACAAATAATTTATACTTAAAACATTTAAAATTTAATTTCCTTTGGATTTTAAAGGAAACGCTTACTGCTATAACAGTCATTCATAATGAAGACGTTCATTTTATAACTATAATAAATAATAAAGACATCAGATAAACAACTGAATTATTATCTTAAGTCTGAAGAATGTCATTTTTATTCAGAAGAGTTCCCCGCCCCCTCCTTTTTTTAACACTTTTGATGCATATAAAGAACAATAAGTGTGTTCAGAGATTTTAAATTTTGAATCTATTCTCTACTTAATGGATATGAATTTACGTTCATTAAAAAAATACTTGAATTAGATAAAAAAAAAAAATCAAGAAGTTAATATTAATAAAAGGGAACCAGATGTCCTTAATAAAATAACATGTTTCAAAAAAGTGAAAATCTTGATGAAAATAATGATGCATATAAATATTAAATATGTTTTTATAATGCCTAATGCATTTTTAATGGGCCAGAGCTATGCAAGTTTGAACATGTCTATTCCATAACAAATGATTAATAATCAGAAAGCTTTTTCAGTGTTTGAGCTAAGAACTCAAGAAATCAGCGGAGTATTAACACCAGGTAGTTTTCAACGGTTATAACGCATTAAAATTTCTATATGTATATTTAAATATTTTTTGCCGAAAGTGGACATGTTGCATGATAACACCCGGAAATTATTTTATATCGCTTAAAATAGTATAGAGTTATTCAAATATAAATATCAACGATGAATATTTAACATTAGTAAAGGCTGTATCCCAGTGTACGGTACGCTATTTTTATACAATTAATATAATTATACAATATACAATTAATATAATTATATAATATATTATATTATTTTATACAAATAATATAATTTTATACAATATTATATACAATTAATTATAATTGTATATATGCGTACCGTACAAGGAGCGTACCGTTCACTGGGAATTAACCATTAGTAAAAATATAATCTTCAGCATTTTATTTTTAGACTATTAAAAAAGTAGATTATAAAATTATGATAGTGCCAAATTTATTACCATAAAAATTAAAATTTTCATTTCACATATTACATATTTAATTTTGATATTTCTACAAATTAGTATTTTCCGAAAAAATACAGATAAAAAACAATTAAATTTTTCACTATCCTAAAGGTAAATTTCTTAGTATTTTAACAGTCTCTTATAGTGTAAAAAGCTAATAAATGATTGTAGTAGCAATGTTTTGATAATTTATGACAGTTGTTTTGATGTCAAAACCCAGTCTTCCTACATTTTACTGAGCCAAAAAGAAAAAATTATTTAAATCGTCCATGCCCATTTAAACTAACTATAAAGTGGATGTTATGATTTATTCAATGCTTGCATAAACAATCAAATATTAATATTTAATGTGCTACATGAAATAATTGTATCTTTACTTGATGGTTAATAAGTATTTATCTTTTAATAGCGGTATCAACTCCAATAATATATAAAATAACCAATCCCACTAAGATATTGGCCAAACTTTTCAATCCAATTCCTCACTGAAGAGCTCATGCCACTGACAAATTGACTTGTTTTTGATGGGTGGACAAAATTGTATATTCAACATTATTGGTGAAAACGATTATTTGCTTAACTCACAGACCAATCATAAATAAAATAAAGTGACGTACACATGATTTCAAACTGTAACGAAAGAAACAACCACTTTATGATTAAAAAAAATCGGAAATATTGCTTTTATTTTACAATTCTTTCAAGATTGTGTATATTTTTACATATAAAATGGCATTACTTTTTCACTGCCAGCATTCCGTTCACAAGACTAACAACAATTAGATAACATAATCTGGCTTGAAAAATCCGAGACGTAAATTCGCTGTTCTCATTGAATGATTAGTTTGCGTAATTGGAGCAGAGCCAATATAATTTCACATTTACCTTGTGTCACTAATGAATTCTACTTTATGCTCTACCTCATACGAATCCCTTCTACGTGAGATTTCACTTTCCGGATTTCCGGTCAAGAAAAAGCTTTTTATTATGATTATTACTGAAGGACTTTGACAAAAAATGAACTCAAAAATGATTATATATAAATCATATTACATTTATCAATTTTTATATTTAATATATAAATACAAACCCCTAAAATGACCTAAACTGTAAATATTTTCAAATCTAGTGTGTGTGTGTCTGAGCATGCGTGTGCCTGTGTTTTAAAGAATTTTTAAATTTATAACATTAAAATTAGAAAATTCACATAAATAATTTAGAGATAAATTTGACAACCAATATCTTGGTTATGTTTAGATTGTAAATGCAAGATTAGTTTACCTCAGATCTTTTGGAAAAAATTTAGAAGTAGAACAAAGAATCATGAGCTTTGTTGTCTTTATAATTCAAATATATGTTTAGGTATACAATTATTTATTTTAATTAAATAAACCTGCACTAGATTAAACCATAAAAATTGTTTGTTTTAAAACCGAATATTCATAGGATCAATTATTATTCAAGCTAGATCTAAGGAAAGAGAAGTTTTCAACCTACGGTAAAATGTAAACTTTCTCTTCCAAAAGACAGCTAGCAGTTTTCTCAACGCATAAAACTTCCGGACAGATCCTTGAAACGGAAAACGTAATCCTTTTGTGTAAGATACATTATGAAAATTGCATTTCTGGGACGGCAAACAGAAGATAAGAGATGAGCTAATAACACTATCAACCAGGGATGACGACATCTTACGTAAAAAGAAGTAAGGATTTGATATCGCGGAAGACGAAGAGATTATCAGAGGTCGCCAAAATGCCCTGTTCAAGACATCGGAAACTTTATTTGTAAGAGATAACACATTAGATGCAGCCTTTGCGCAAAATGGATCAAGTGAGGTAGTAATAGCTCAAAGAATAGATTTTGGCCGTTATAAAGAAATATGTACTTGAATATTTTGACATATATTTATGATTAGCATTGCAATTAATACAATTTGCCCGCGCGATCAAGTGTGAACATAAAATAATTTCAATGAAAATATTGTTGAACGCGGAAGATGCCATTAGGATCTATAATTGGGACTCAGTTGATCATTATCAAAAGCTATATTTTCAATTTAGATAGAATAAAAGAAATGTTTTTTATCTCTTCCAACTAACGACAGATTATCTTTCTTAATATTACAATATATCAATATATATAAGCATTAACAATCATACTAAACTAGATAAGTTGATAGAAGTACTCTCCTAGGGCAGAACTTTTTGATACAGCAGGACAAGTCTTTGTCCTACTCTCTTGATACTATAGAAACGTTTATTTCAAAACATTCAACTCGCACATATTTCTACAAGCGTTAACAGCAATTGCCGGAAAACATTTTGACCTTTACTCCACTATGAATCAACAAAAGACAAAATGTATAAGAAATGCTAAACATAACTTGCATTAAAATGTTTCACAATTTTACGTTTTTAAATAAAATACACATTCCGTTTAACTGAAAACAAATAAATTTGTTTCATTTTTTATAATATTTATTGCAACAGAAATCATGTTAAAAAATACTCAATAAAATTAAAAGCATGTTTAAAAAATATTTCGTAAATCGAAGGCATGCACAAAATATTTAGTTCCTAGTAGTTATAGATAGATTCATTACAAGAAGCAGTAATGAAACTACAATTTTAACAATTATAAAGTTGCGCACAGACGTATTTATAGTTTTAATCACTGAAAAAAAATGCTATCAACTGCTCATTTGAAATTTATAACATTGATAATGTTACAAATTTACAAATAATAATTGTATTTGTCATAAAATACCTCAGACAGATCGGAAATAATTACATTTTGGGCAAAAATTGCGGTATTTAGAAGTGTTGTACGTTAAAAGTGGTTTATCTAATAATTTGGTGACTTAATGATGTTTTGGCGAAAAACTTGGCAAGAAATAGATACTCCTGGAAACATCCATCACCTGAGCTCTAGGACCAATATTTAGCGAGATAGCCTAGAAGCTAAAACCTTGGCGAAACTGGTAGATTTCTCCACCAAGTCTGGTATAAATACCGCAGCCCGACATAGTTTCAGTTTTGTGAAGACGTTAGTCGTGACTGCTAGAGAAGCTGTCTGAGGTATTTGAGACTTTTGAGCTATTTCTTATCGTATCTGACGAATTGTGCTGTGTTAATTGTGATTGTTACAGTTGGAATTTTTACGAATAAAAGTCTTGTGTTAATTAACTGGTTGTTTTATTCAACACGAACCCCGAAGTCAATACTGTGACTTCAAGAATTTTTTAAATTCCCATACGTTAGTTTACACTAACAGTTTTGAAATACTCAATGGTAATTTCACAGCTATGAGTATAAATGAAAGCAATCGTTTAACTCATGAAAATCTGAAATCGATCAAATTTTAATTAATAAGCAGTATTTTATTAAAGCATTTGAAAGTCTAACATTCCGTAACTATAAAATATTCGAAAACAGCTCACTTTAACTCAAAAAATTTTTTATTTATTTTCATAGACTGCTAGTCATGAATGTGTAGCCAAATATATATTTAAAATATTACACCATCAATGTCATTCCCATAAAAGAAATACATGCAACTAAGAAATAAATTACCTAAAACTGATACATTGTCCTGTCATCAATGAGATCAAAATTTTTAAAGCATATTTGTATTTACGATCTTTTATCGGATTCGCAAGCGTTGATGTAAAAATCTTTAACAGCCGAACTTAAAGTTTACAATGAAATAACGTGGACATTCAAATAGAACATTATAGAATGTAACAAAAAGAAATTAGGGGTGGCTGTTAATGATTACAATATATTTCATGGGATGTGAATGTTATTTTAATCTTATATGACTTTATTGCCATTTTAAAATTACATCAAATATGTGATTGTTTTAACCGATTCGAAAATTTTACAAATATATATCCAAAAATATCCAATGAGATATGATACATAATTATAAATTTAAAGTACAATAATGTATTACACTAAAATTTTAAACATTTTACATTGTAGAAAATTTTTTATTTGTCCTTAAGTCCTAGTTTCAATGAGAAATCCTGCAAGGAGTAGAACAAAGCAGAATTAGGAAGTCACTCTCAGACAATAACTTATAATAAAAACTACGCTTCTTTGAAAATTTGGTTTGTGTTTGTAATAGTTTAAAATATAATCAACACTGAACTGAACTCCCTGTAAGTTACTAATGCTACCATGTTTCTGATTTAAACAATATATCATTCCGAACGTCATTCTTTTTCGTTTTAGAATTGTCACACATGCACAACCGCTAGTATGGAAAGAAAAATTATTTATTGTAACGAATCCCGAACTTTCTTTCTACATTCCTAATTTCTTTAAAAAAAAATGATATTTAAAAGATTTTCTATTTTTTAAAGTACTGTTTTTGTTCATTTCAGTATATGTTACGTAAACGTTACGTTAAAAAATGCATTAGAACGCGGATAATAGGAATTCTGACTTCCAATATTCAAACCATTTCATAACTAAAGGGAATTTTTCAGCTTCCAAAGCCATCTTCGATTTTTCTTTTAGCTGATTTACACGCGAGTCGACATTCCGTGTTGTAAGACAACGTTTCAAACAAAGTTAATAAAAAAATGTCGTTATTTTTATAAATTGCAATTATCCAAAAAGTTGGATACATGTTTTACGCTTCAAGCTAGACCTCAATGGACTGCTGTATATGTTGTCACTATAGGCATTCAAAATTATTTGTTTATTAAAAAAAAAAAATTTTGGTTCTAATCATAACGACCTCTAAAATCTCACTTAATGCTGGATAGGAATATGTAAAGGAAAAATCTACTCACCAGGCTCAAGTGATTGACATTATACATTAACTCTAAACTATAGGGATGCACAATACGCAGAACCAAACAATTAGAACTTTAAGAATTTCCAGTAAATATAAAAGAGATTTCATTAAACGTTGTTCGCATGTGTCAAATTACATTCTGGTAAATGCGGAAAATAACGATATTTGGTCACCTCTACGTAAAAAAATCCTTGCACACAAGACACATTACACAAGCAAATGGATTGCGACCTCACGCAAATACTAATGTACCAGAATCGGCCTACTGATTTACACAACAAAGAGGAAATCTTAAAAAAGAGGACATTACCCATAATCCAAAGCAAACGATAACGGTGTTCCGACCTTGGCAAAATAAAATAAAAAATACATGTAAAAAAACAAAATAAACGTAAATGTTACGAGAGTAGGTATAATTTCACTTTAGCAACCGAATAATCTAAAACGCATGCTTCATAGCTCACGCTATTTAAACTTCCTTCTATAAGGATCCAAAAAGTGTTCCGGTTCGGGGACCTTTTTGGTTGATAACTTAAAACAACAGCAGTGGATTAAGTCTAACTTCTGAACTGCCGAACAAGGATAAAATTTCAAACTACTAAAATGTATAATAAAATAATATTACACCTTTAACAATAAATTTATACATGATGAAATTAACATTTCGATTACTTATCAAGACATAAAAATACGTATTCTAATAAAAAAGAAAAAGATCAAAAATCAGCATGTTATAAATATTTAAAATCAGCATGCGATAAATTACCGTAAGACACATTTTATAATTTCATAATTTAAAAACATAGCGTGAAAAACTGGCACATCAAGTCTACGTAGACATTTAATAGCAGTTTTATTTATTGAATAAGAATAAAAGTGCTAAATATAGTTTTTTACGTTTTTACTCATAAAAAATAATTTAATAATATTCTTTTAGTTTTTATCATCTTGTCAGCAGTTTCATGACACTTAAATTGTCAGCGGAGTCTTTTGTAAAAGAAATTTATTTTTTATTAAAAAATTCCTCTTGAATTACAATTCTAGTTAAATTTTATTGTTCTATAATATATCATAACTAAATCAGTGTATACTAAAATTTTGTAACGAAATTTTTATTAAATAAAGTAATTTAGATAGCAATGAAATAATAACTATAATCTTGAAAACTAAAATTATGCAAATTTACAACAATTTATTTAAAAAGAGCTTTAATTAATAACTTTTTGCATCAGAATCAAACTGAATTACACACGATATTGTTAAATAAAAACTATAGACTTTATATGTGACTAGAAATTTAAATGATTCTTATTTTTAGTTCCACATATTTCGAGAGAATTCAAAAAAGTTTAGTTTAAATATTGAAAAAAAAATTTTTTTTTAAATACGATTCTTTTTTTTTTTTTTTTTTTTTTTTTTTTTTTGTTTTTTTTTTTTTTTTCCTTCCGTTTTTGTCAAATTTAAAATTCAGTAACAATATTAGATTTATTGTTTACATAATAATAAACACACACAAATTTACAGAAAAAAGAAAATATTTCTGAAACAAAAATTTATCGATAGTTATTTTTAAAAGCAAACTAAATTAAAGTTAAATAATTCAAATTCTCACCGTAAGAACTGTTATAATATCTTCTCGTGAACATCCTTCACGGACAGTAAGTTCCTAAAAAGTGACACAAAACGCATTACGCAAGGGGTAAAAACTCGAGGGGTGATTTTACAGCTGTCTTGAGAAACGTAAGGTTTCCTTTTCCAGTGGGGTGAACACTGGGAAAAAAATTAGCGAGGGATAAAGCAGATGTTCTGCATCAAGTACAGACTGGAAAATTATACCATGTGAAAGACTCCATATCGAAATAGAGTATTTGTTTTATTTTATACTGAAAAAAAAGGAAGTAAATCGATTCATTCAGTATTAGGTGATTGCATTTTTAAAATATAATTCATGGCATACATTTAAAATGCAACTATTGTGCTTTTAATGGTTATATTTATTATAAACCGACAAAACCTGAATAATTAATACTTAAACATTTCGAGTGTTAACAATCTGAAAAGCTAAAGAGGAAATTAACAAAGCGAGATAACAGTAAAAAATTGGAGGAATAATAATGAGGATATTATCTGATCGTTTCAATTTCTGATTGTAGGGCGAAGGAGATATTCAAATTTTGAATAAGTTTCTGATCAATCAATTGATTACAAACAAAAGATCCTTTCACTCGTGAATTTGAATAAAGCGATCTCCCTTCGCGCTCAAAACAAATTAAGTAAAATAAATTACAAAGGCAGAACTGGTATATTTAGCTTCATTAAGAATTTAGACCATTAAAAAGGATAACATAACTACAAGAAAAACTGTAAATTCGAGTCAAGCCAAATATCTCAACTCCTTTTAATTTCAATATCACACACACATTAATTCTATATTATATACATACACAAATTTAATAACGGAAAAAGTATTAACAATTATTATGTAAATGAATTTTTAATAAATGTATTACTTTAGTGCAACTTTTAATTAATTTAAAATATAAAAATAAAATAAAGCAAACTAATGTTTGAAATAAAAAATTATAGTTAAATGAAGAATAGATGTTAATAAAATATTAAAGGAAAATTAATCACAAACAAATTAAATGAATTACTGCATGAAACAAAAAGTAAATTTTATACTTAAGTTTACACAACAATATAATAAATATCATTGATTCAATACTAATAGTGTCATGCTCTAAATTATCATTTCTATAGACTTGACTTTTAAAAAAAAATCCATATAAAATATTAACATAATTAGTACAACTTGGAATTAAATGCAACTTGTGCATAGTCATAAATATATAACTTCAATAACAAAAAGTTATTCGAAGATTTTTCTAAAATAGTTTATTTATTATGAATAATATTAAATTTGAAATAAAAATGTAAGCGAACATAATATTATTATATAATCATTATATAATTATGTTTTCATATACATATTTCATATTAGGAATTCACATAGATGGAAGTAATATATAAATGCTTATCAAAGCATAAATTACAAATACATAATTCTGAAAGGTTTTGTAAAATAAAAAGAAAAGGTATTAATTACACATATTTAATGAATAATACAGATAAGTTACATTCAAATAACACAATTGCTCAACGTTAAGATAATGTATAAAATATATATCTCTGAGTAAATTACAATACATCCCATTAATAATTTTGACCAGTATAAAAAAACTATTTTAAGGTGAGAAATGTTTCATTTCTCTGAAGAAAGACACAAGAATACATATTTTGATTGATGCAGCTGAAACAGAAAAATTAGTGAGGGATAAAGAAGGTTTTCCACATCAAGGTTTTATAACTCAATGGAAAAATAACAAAATATTTAAAATGTATATTATAAAGAATATAAATTTTGAAGTATAACCTAATCCTAAAATGTTACATAATGTTCATGTTTAGAAATATTTATATCCAATAAAATGAACCAAATTTGATTCAACACTAATAACTGTTTATCAAAAAGAAATTTTTAATTTTTTTCCTTTTTAAATATTAAGGGAACTTCTTGTGAATCCATAAAATACATAAATAAACTTGTTTGATTTTTATGAAACTGAAAGGCAATTTATTTGAAAAATATTTTTCTGAAAACATAATTCAAACAATAAGAAATGGGGTAATATAATGTACTGGCATTAAGTGAAATTCAATTACTTAATATGCTTTGTTAATTAGACAGTTGTAAAACCTAGAATTAGTATTCAACTACAAATACATAAAAACACTCACAGAAACATTGCAATCAACAAAACTTATATTTTTCTAAATAACAGAAAACTACCATTAAATCTTCCAAAAACTTAACTTATACTTTCATAACAAAATTTGAAAACTATAATTCTTTTTTACAACAATTTTTATAGTTATAAAATATCTATTCTACTTTTAGTAATGTAATATTCAAATTCAAAATCTTAGATTTTGAATTTGAATGCTATTTGAATTTCTATAGATAAATAGAAATTTAATTACTTTGACTGAATGGGAGTTTTACCTTAATGAACATAATTTTGATGGAATATGGAAAAATTAAGTGTTTGTTTAAATATAACTTACTAGAACCTTTAAGCAATATAAATATCTTTAAATTAATGGGCTAATTTAAATGGTATTGTTAAACTTCTAAAAATGACCATCAACATTAATGTATTATATTTACATAGAATCTTTAAATAATAATGCTAATAGCCCAAACTGGTAACTAACTAAATATATTCCAAAATTTTATTCAACATATTTCTGAAATTGTTTGAATGTTTGTAGCATTAATGAATGAAGAAAATAACTAGCCATAAGATAACTATATCAAATTAGTTTTCATCTAAATAACATATTATTAATTCATTATATTTTTCAACTATATATTTATGTTTGATCATTTTACTTTATTATTTGTTGTTGTTAATGGCACTTGGCAATGCTAATCCCGCCCGTCAGAGAGACTAGGTGAATGAAGTCAGAGAGGGAGCGTCTTCCGTTTTTTTTAATAGAGCACCTTCATACGAAGGTGGAAGCACGACTTTTGGCTCTTAGGTGGCCGCACCACCTGAATCTTCCAATTTAGAGATTGAAGCCAGTGAAGACTCAAAGCCTGGCTCCAACCACCCCCAGAGGTATTAATTTGTAATGGGAACATGGAGGACATTGCGACTCGACGGATTTAACGTGCCCATGTCGCCATTAGTGAACACGACGGATCTTCGGCTAAGCCGGGATTCGAACTCACCACCGTTTGGTAACGAGAACGATGCCCTAACCAACCAGGCCACCGCGGCCTCACATTGTTATTTACTTCACTTTATACAGAATTGCAATAATTTTTCACTGTTTCCATTTGTTTTTAAATTATAATTTTTTTTATTTAATTATAATTTAAATTTAATAATTAAAAGATGTTTTTCCTCAGATATATATATTAAATAAGCATCATTCTATATTAGCAGATTTTATTGAAAATATGCTGTTCTATAACCTCAAATTTTTAACTTATTGAATTTCCTTTCTATCATATAAGTGGGAATTTACTATAAAAGGTATTCCAAAGTTAAGATATAGCATATTTCAAGACACACTGGCAATTAATAAAACAAATAAAACCACAGGACTTTATAATAATCCTGAAATATCAAGAGTATAGAAACACAAATTTATTCTTATAGTAACATATTTATCTTATCTAAATATAGCTCAGAATACTGTAAAAACTGAGATCATTTTAAATTTAGAAATGGATGGAAGATCAAAAGCTACAAAAAAAAGCCTATTTATTCATGAAAAAGCATTCTATCAATAATATTCTAGCTTACAACATTTATACAAAAATATTCTATGTAATATATCTATGTATTTAAAATAAACAAGTTCATTCTGTTGTTAAAAAGTGGATTTTAAATAGTAATATCACCCAGCTAATTCTACTAATACCGTATATGATAGATGTATTTATGTGTATACTACCACCTTTTACATAAAAAAAAGTAAAAAAAAATTAACTATATGTTCCTTAATAGTTGATTTGATTGTAGCTTTATGATCATTTTTTGCATGAGAGCTAATTAAACTGGATGACAATTCAAACACACACTATTACACACTACAACAAAATTAAATCTTAAAGAGGAAATCAACCCCCAAACTGAAGAGAAGGCCAGAGTGGTAACCATTACCCTAACAGCATAATAGCACAAATGCAAAATATTATACTACGCAATACATAAAGCAGCATTAAATAGAGCAGCATTTTTATTACTGTCATATGAAAAATAATAAATTTTCTTTGAGACACTTTCATTTTGCAATAACTATTTTTTTTTTATTTTTTATTTATTTTTTTTTTTTTTTTTTGCTATAATCTGCTTGAGAATACTTTTGCACTTATTTCACAAAATATTTTTATTGCAAATAATTTATATTAAATTTACATTTAAATTCTATTTTTTGGAATATTATGCACTTTTTAACTTAAATGTCTTTAGTTCTTTTAAGGATTCCTACTATTTGCATGTAAAATTAAATAGTAAAAGAAAAAGAATAAAAAAAAGAAAGAAAGAATAAATAAAAAATAATAAAAAAATAACAATAAAAGAAAAATAATAATAAAATAGTAATAGTAAAATAATCAAAATAAAAAAAGAAAACAGATTATCACTCTCAGAATAGTCTCTGGAAAAAATATAATGAAAGCGATTTGTTATGATAAACAAATAGAAACAACATATTTCAACAAATCAAACATGATTCTCCTTTTTATGTTAATTATAAAGATTGAAAATAGATGCATGGGCATATAACCACAGAGTAAATTTGTTAGCCGTGAATATATTTACTTTTACCATGAAAGAGCTTTTTACTGTGTTCAATTAACAGATTTATAAAATATTTTCATCTTCATATTCATAACAAAATTTAATTCGAAATATGCTATAATGCAATCTTTTAATATTACTGATTGATTTTGATTAAAATACTAAAAAAACGTAAGATAAATTAATATTTATCTGTCTAAAATAAAAAATCTCATGTAAAGAGCAAAATTATTTTTCTTAATTTAAATTCTTATGTTATCTATGGCATTATAATTAAAATCTGAAGCAAATCCTATCTGTTAGGCCATCAATCTGTTGGAGCATTTTTATTAGAGCATTAAAATTGGAAAATACATTTTCAATAAAAATTTATCATCAATTTTATTATGAAAATATATTTTCCAATTTTCTTAGTACTTAAAACCACTGTTTACCCTGACAAACAGTTTGAGATGAATTTCTACAGTTTGTCACTCAATGGGCAAGCCCACAAGGATCTACAAGGATCTAAGGCTGGTATCTACAATTTGAAGAGGATTTTGAATCAATACAAACATTAAAGGTTCAAATCCCTCAATAGACATTTTTTGCACATGAGCACTAATTAAACAAGAACTTACGCTCTAAAGTGGACTCCAAACCTCTTACAAACATCCATGTCCAAGGTGGGATTTAAGCCCATAAACAATTAAACCGAAGGCCAGAAGGTTGACCATTCGATTCCAGCTCAACACGAATAACTAAGTATGCAGTGGGAATTAAACCCACACTATTAAACCAAAGGCTAAAACTCTAATCTCTTGGCTCACAGGTCAGATTGATATCTACCAAATTTTATCTTAATTGCAACTAGTTCAATATAAAAATAATACAAGCAAAATTTTTTATAAAAAATCCAAAAAAAAAGTCAATACACGTAGCAGCATGGAAGACAATATTCACAAAATGCTAAATTATAATGACACATTAAAAGAAAGTAATAAAATAATTTTTTATAGGCAAATGCCAATAATAGCAGAAAGAATATTTCCCTCAGAAAAGAAAACTGGCAGCTGTGATACAATTGTTTACTAAAAGTCCAAAAGTATACATGCCTGTATCTGTCTCATAAACAACTATTTATATTTATTAATTTGAAAAATTAATAACATTTACTAGGATGAGAATCCGATGAAGTTTATATTTTCTGTAAGAAGAGTATTTTAAATTGTATTTTCTTATTTTTATATTTTACATAATCTTTTACACACACAGTCACTAAACAGAAAAATGCCAAGAATCCCTCACTCTATTATACCTTAACAAAAATGGTATAACTTAAATATATTTTAAAAAGAACATCATATATTATCACATATATAAAATATTTTGAAAAAGAAATTCAAATTCTAAAGTAATAGTTTAATTAGTTGTCACTTAACAAAACTTTTTACACTCAAGCGCTAAAGTTTTCAATGGATTTTGAAATCACTAGAACCCTCCACACCAAAGATGAAATTCAAACTCACTAACCGAAGGAATGATTACCAAAGCACTACACATTGTACTACTAGCTCAGGAAAATGATATTTTTAGTAAGATATTATTTCCCTTAATACTCTTAAAATACTCCTATTTTTAATTTAACAAATTTTCTCTTTATAAATTTTCCTATAATTTAAAAAATATATATTGCTCGCAATGATGTAATTATTTAATTTAAATAGAAAGTTGCTTTATTTCTAAAAAAGAAAATACATCAAAAATGTGCTTTTAGCAGATGATATAAAGTACACTTTTTAATTTAGAATAAAAGAAATGTATATAAAATTATTATAAAATATACAAAAAATTTAAATTAATAATAGGGATCAAATGTTAACTCTATTCATTAACCTAATAATTATAAATTAAATGCTCCAAAAAGATCAATTTCAAATAATGAAATTATAATTTTTCTCTAATAACAAGTACATTTTTATGTTCTTGTAGAGAAACGAAACGAACCTCATTTGAAAGATATAACACAATAATAATCAGTTTTGTAAGTAAGATAACTTTTCTTTTTTTTCCTTAAGTTTTAGATGCTAATGTTATACTTATTCTTTGTCGGTTTTCAGCTAGATTATTAAGTACTTAATAAACAAGCAAAATTAATAAATAAATTCGAAAATAAAATTGAGATATAATAATATGAACCATTGAAATATGCATATATTACAATAAAATACTTAAACTATCTTAAATAAGGAAAATTATGTAGTTATAATAAAAGAAATGCATTTATTTATAATATTTAAAAACAATGCACTTAATTTTTATTCTGCAATGGTTTTAAAAATACAAGTCGGCATAAAAACTAATGTGATGATAAATAAAATACAACTAAAACTAATATTAAATTACATATTCAAATTCAACTATTATGAGCCAGCATATCATACCAATATTAAAATAAATGAATAATTCATCTTACCGATAAATGGAAAAATCGTTCAAAAATTCTTTAAATGTATTTTTTTTTTAAAGCATTTTTAAGAATGCGAAGATTTTTGTCATTCTTTATTTTTAAATTAAAATGAAAACTCATTCTTTTGAATTATTTGAAATACTTTCACTTATCTCTAAATTTCTATATTTATCAAATAGATGAGAAATAATATTCTAAACACAAAATGTATAGTATAAAAACACCTGTTTTAGATACGAATGTAGTTCATAATTCTTTTATGCAATGATAAGTAAAGAAAACAAACAAGATAAATATTTAAATAAAAAAGTAGTAATTTCCTGAAACTCAAGTGAAATTTAGGAAATAAATGCAAAATATTTTTCCTCTTCAAATTTAAGCTCAGAAAATTAATGCTGTCATTAGATAATTCACAATGAATTATAATAAATAACAGTTGATTACCTGTATATTTTAGAGTCAACTATAATCTGCTAGCTTAACAGAAAAAGTCAACAAAAAAGTATGCAATCTATAATCACACTGTTACAAAATATTTGTGTTTGCAAAATATCATAAGTAGTGGCTTGTGAAGTCATCAACGGCAAATGAAAACAGTAACATTCCGAAGCCAAAACTTTCTCGATTGACATTGATCCTCGCAAAAACAGACGAACGTCGTTAACCTCGAGATGTTTACTTCACTTTAAATCGTTTCATTGAAAAATATAACTGCGAAATGCCCCACCCACAACAACCACTTTCAATAAATAGGTGTCAGGCGAAGATGTTTTTTATTTTTTGGAAAAATATCCAAAATGTCACATGAACACATTCAATAAATATTAAATTTAAAATGAACTACAAACAAAATCTTTATTTTGATTATAATTAATTTTAACATAGCAGATAAATAACAACCAAGAACTATAAATTTCGGAATCTAATATACTTTTTCATTCTAAACTTTTTTTTGATCTATTCCTAATTACATAATTTAAACAGTATATGTGCAATAAATAATTAAATTTAATCAAAACTGAAATAAAATTTTAATTATAACTAATCACTACTTCAATTAATGTAAATTTAAGTTTCAACAGAAACTTTTAATTTTCGGCATTCTGTAATTATAAATGACTCTTTTATTCGTGTCTGAAAATTTTATTAAAAAAAAATCTATTTATTATATACAAACTTCTTATTCAATTTCAATAACCAATGTATGCGTGTACATGCATTCGTGTGGAGCTCCAATCAAAATATTAAAGCTAAGTTTTCGATATAGATTTCAATAACTATAATGTAACAATACTATGCTTATAACTAGCTAAATCCGATATTTTATAATGTAAGAATAGTCATAAAAATAAAATTTTTCGAATATTCAGTATTCAATACTATATTTATTAATCTGCACTTAATCTAAACTGGTCTGCTGTAAAATTATATCTCAATGAGTATAGATGGAAACAAAAATTGAAGAAGAAACTTGATTGCTAGTTCCTTTTTCAATACTGTTGTATATTTTATCTTTACCACTTGTTCCTTTGTTGATATTACTAGTATTTTTTTTTATTTTCATTAATTTTTTTTAATTAAAACACTCTAAAAATAAGAACAGAGTGTTATCATACTTTCAATGGATTCTTTTTTTTTTTTTTTATCTGTTGAGGAGTAAAAAGTTATTATATAAATTTTATGAATATAAAGGAGCTGAAATCACTAAGCTTTCCACATCTTCTACATTTCCAAAATTAATTCTAAATATTGGTAAAATACAACAATTATCAACACAACATTTGTTTCTCTTGTTATTTCTTCAAACTCTAAAAGCTTTCATCAAAAGGCAATTAAGAAACCTTTCAGCTGTTAAAAAAATAAAGACTTATGTAGCCAAAAATATTTTACTTATTTCTTGTATACCAAACATTCTTACACATCCTGCTTTATATTTAAAATTGATATTCAATTTCAAAAGTTTTATACACAGAAAGTTTTTCGTAAGGGCTTTTATAGGAAACAATTCAATCGAAATAGATAATCATATCAAATAAATAAGCAAAACAATAAGGAAGAAATTACAATAACAAATAAGTACAATGTAAATAAGTAAAAATCAAAAGAAAAAGCATTTGCAAGTAATCTTTACATACTTTTACAACAACGTTTTTAAATCAACCTCTGTATTTCCTAATTAATCCCATTTGTTTTACGATTAAGCCTTACTAACCTCTTTGAAATCAGTAATTTAACATTAATGCTATTAAATTTTGCGATAATGGTGATATACTTTCCCTTCCCATGTAGGAAAACGAATTCCTTTTTAGACATTTTACAATCCCTGCTTTGTTTTTCAAGAATATTTTTACTATAAGCTTACTAGGATCACCCTAACAAGCCTAAATAAGCAACTGCTGTACGCTATCATCCTTTATGAATAGCAATCCTATAGTATTCTAATCAGCTTGATTGTTCGTGAGTCTTAATTACTTTGCACTTCATTATTTTAGTATACATTCGGTGACCTTAAGTATTTTGCGAATTGCGTCAACTTTCCATAATTGAATAAAGTAAGCTAAAGAAACCTCGAAATCCACTATAATAATGCCCTTTTTAATTCAAGATAAATCATTGAATTGTTCATTTTCATAGAGAAAACATAATATACATATTATTACAAAATAGAATTTATTTTACTCATATAAAAATATAATCTATCAATACATTTAAGCAAATGTCCAAAGTTTCAAATGCAAAATTCCATTTGGTGAGTGAGAAACTTTATTTCCATGTAGTGTTGTGAGGATTGGAAAAAAACCGGGTTTCCAAATTTATTGATTTTTACAAAATTACAAATTTAAAAAGTTTCCAAATTTTTAAAATTGGGGAAAAATTTTAAATTTCTTAAGAAATTAAAAAGTTTTGAACTATTAAAACCACTCGTAATATTTAAAAAATATTAATTTATTATATGGTTTCTACTTTTACGTACAGCAATAGAAATTTCACAGAACATTTGGAAAAAGATGGCGGCCATTAGTAGAGATTGGAGACGTTTCAACTTATTTTCATTCCATTGCAATTGTTACTTGTAATCATTTACTAATTGAATATGCACTTTTTAAATTTTTGGATAGAGAAATTGTTTAGATATGCTGTCTTTCAATATATATTCCTTGAAAATATTATTATACTAATATTTATAAGCTTTTGAAAACTCGTTCTAAAACTGCATATGAAAATTTTTTTATTATGTCAATCTTTAATGTATATATATTCATTGTATTTTTCGTTAGATATCTGGAGATACTTTTGATTAATTTAGATAAAATAAAATCCTATATATACATCAGTATACATTGTTAAAGAAATTCAAAAAGTTATATTTCTCTCAGGATTTTTTTCCACATTAATGCCTGCAAGATATTACTTTAAATAATAACTCGCTGGAAGAGCTCTTTTATGTTCAAAACTTTCATTTTGCACTACTCAGTACTTTCCTTTTTATATTGTGGTTAAATTTGTGTACCATTTACACATATTCAATTGAGAAATAGTACATGAAACAGTATCGTGCTTTATCATTGATAAATTAAAAATGTCTACAATTTCTTACAATATTTAAAATCTAAGAAGAATATTATGATATTTGTCAATTAGAAGTCGAAAGAGAAAGCAATTTGCTTGGTATATTTTCTTTTATTTTTAAATCATCAAAAAGTACCTTACTTTTTTTTCAAATAATTTGTTTTTAAGAAATATAACACATTAAAATTAAAGTGAAATAATTTTTAAATATAGAAATTTCGAATACATGAAAAACTTAAATCTACTTTATAAAGTAGGATCGCAAAAAATAATAAATCTTTTATAATTTAAAAGAACTGATACGTGAAAAATAAAAATGAAGAAAATAGAATCGCTATTTGTGTGTTCCAGCGAAACAATATTATTTTTGATCAAACAACAATTTTCAGTTTATTTTCACATAGTTGCATTAAATATAATTTTAAAATTAGAGAAAAACATTGGCATCACAATATTCTGGGTCGCAAGCGTTATTTAATTATTTCCCGGTCATTCAGTAAGCTGCAATTAGGGATGAAAATTTTCAATACTGTATTTTTTTTCAATTTTAATGCTATATCTTATGCTTTTCATTGCTTTTATTTGTGTGTGTGTGGATGCTTATTGTAGAAAATTGTTTAAACAAAGTATCATTTTGTTTAAAAATTATTTACAGATGGCAAGTTTTACTTCACTTCACTTCATGCATATGCAGAAAAAT
The DNA here is from genome assembly GCA_026290005.1 of Latrodectus geometricus. Classification (NCBI taxonomy): domain Eukaryota; kingdom Metazoa; phylum Arthropoda; class Arachnida; order Araneae; family Theridiidae; genus Latrodectus; species Latrodectus geometricus. The sequence continues at coordinate 54,931 of JAPDSC010121483.1, read as the reverse complement.
AATTTATAAAACGAAATATGATTGGCTGGGTTTATTCCCTCAAAACTCTGGAATAAATTCCCAAGCTTCAAAATTTCCGTGAATTTTACATTTCTATTTTCATGTAGATAGAAGTAAAAAATTATGGTCGGAGATATAACAGAAAATACTTCAATCCCATCTTTGTAGCACTAACTAAAGCAAACGATAAATATATATGGTTCCAGAAAATTATAGTCCATTAAATAATAAATGTTAGCTAATTTCAAAAGTTACAAATGTTTTCAAATAAAGATGTACAAGAAATTGAAGAAAATTAAATATATGCTAAATTTTTCACTTATTAGGATTAAGTTTAAATCATATTAAAAATTTCCTCTATTCCTCTCTTTTGATTTGATATTATATTCTTAATCAGTGAAGTCAATTCTTTGATAAAATTATAATAATTAGTGCACATTTTAAACAAACTCCAATTTCGGTAAATGATTAATATTTTATTTAATGTAATTTTTAACAATTTGCAATTGTGTAAATTTGTAGATGTTGTACGCATTTCAGTGATATACTATCAGGCTAAAAATATTCAGACACCCTAATGGGGGAGGAGGAAGGTTCTCTTGGTTTGGTCTTCATCCGTTATGTTGGAAAATGAGCTCTGGTATGTATGTGGTCATTTTGGACTCAATGTAACACTCTCAATTCTATGGCAATACTTTTGGGAAGCCCAATTTCTCTTCAAGGAGGATAACTACTCTATTCATACACCGAGACTTGCATTGACAAAATAGATTCCTAAAAACAGGACTATCCTTCTTAGAGCCCTGGTCTAAATCACATAGAACAACTTCGGAAATTAGAGAGCAGATAACAGAGCCAGTCAGATCAATAAAAGCAACCACCTCCACTGTAAGCTCTCAATTCAGCTGTGATGGATACCTGGAAATTATTTTCTATGGCCACCTATAAAAAAACTCGTAATAAATTTTCTAGAGGTGTGCAGGCTATCAAAAGGAGAATCAATATAATATTAGGTTGGGGAAAAAGAAATGCATTATTTTTACGTGAACTTTTTGTAACTTCTTTCAGATTCGCTTTGTAAAAAGGTTTAAAACAGTTTTCATTTAGATTTTTAGGTCTAGTGCGAAGCTACGACTGCTGACATGCTGTCAAGTTTGATAATTTTTGATATTTTATAGACATTCTCGACAATGTTGTATCCATGCGAGGTGCATCTTTAGCATCCAAATACCCAAACGGAATCGACGAAACCAAAATTGTGCGTAACTGGTTGATACAGTCATATATAGGACGATAAACACCTTTCAAAATTTTAGCCACCTGGTTAGCATTTTCGCCATTATAAAAGAAAAACTAAAATGTATCGAATTTTCTGTTTGTTATCTTCTATTTTTAAAACCTTGTACTCATAACTGAATTAATCAAACAAAAAACCGCAAGAGAATATTTTAGTGCCAAATGTCACCTTTCCAATGAGCATAAATTTGAAATTGTTTGATAGATACCTCACGAGATAGCGATCACTACAGACGTCTACCGAAAAAATAATGGATAACTTTTTCCCCAACCTAATATTAACATATGCATTAGGACGCTCTAAGTCCATATACTTTTAGCCAGACAGTGTTTCATCAGCAATAGTTAGAATATATATATATATATATATATATATATATATATATATATATATATATATATATATATATATATATTCCCTGTGCTTTTATTTTGTTGCATAATCTAATCGAAATATTTTTTCTATTCTTATTCACTTATAGCAATTTTATTACTTTGTTTGGGCACGGTCCTTTATAAAACCATTGCACAATTCTAAAATCTCTAATTCGGCACTTTTCCTTTTCTCATCAAGACCCTATTGGGTATTATTTATTGACGAGATTAACTATGAGTAATGCAATACTGCCGCACATTTGAAACGATTTGGACACATTTGTATGGAATTTATATATAAATGAACATATTTGTAAGCAATCCTTAAATGAATAACGGTGTAATTCTTTAATTAATGGTCATTAATCACTCCACTAATTAAAAAATTACAGCACTATTCATTCTAAGACTGCTTCCTTGATGTCTCCGTATTCGTTATACAAAACTGAAAACGACTTCTTTAAATAATATGCCTAAAACGCGTGGCATGCTGCAAAATACACTTCTGGTAAACAGGTGAAGAGCATACACATTCAGTTATATTCTATCAGGAAGTAACCCTTTGAAAATGTTATTCTAAAACTATGTTCTATTTTTTACATGGTACTACAGCACAATCCGTTTCACAAGAAACATGTGTTTAATTTTTCTTTCAAATCTTAAGCTTTATACAACTAATGTTCGTTTTTACGAACTCATTAGTGGTAAAATAGTTCTGAAAATCCAAAACTCGTAAGGTAGAAAAAAGAAGTGCTAGAAATAATAAAACGTTTTGTTTACAACAAGCTATTATTCTCATTTTATAGATTATATGTACTTTATAATAAAGTATTATATACACTCTTTATAATAAAGTATTATATACTCTCTTTATAATAAAGTACTATATAACTTAGTATTATATTAAAAACAAGTGGAAAATTAAATGTATTCTGAAAAACAAACCTTAGTTTTATTCCTGAAAAATAAGCGTGTATTTTTGTTTCAAAATTGCATTTTTGAGAACACATTTTAGTATTTTTGCAAAGTAGAAAAGCATTTTTCTGTTTTCCTATAAAGAGCATTTCAGTCTTTTTAGCAATTTACATGCTTGTTTTACAAACAGCGACATTTACTTCATGTTTGATATCTGATAGTTTATTTTCAGTATTTTCTCCATCATTTAATTATCTCTTGCACAAATTACATTTGGATCCATGTTAAAAAATCAGGAAATGAAATTTCTGGCTCCAATGGATTTCTTTGCTGAGAGCTCTCATCTTCACTTAAATCATTTAGTATATGTTCTTAGCTTTCATTGGTTACAGTGATGTTCTAATAAAATTTGCAGCATTTTTTTCTGCAACACCATTTCAAGCATAGTTTGTCACGTGCATAGCGTCTAGAATGTCCATTTCATAAGATGATTCCAAGCCATGATCACTTCCGGTGAAAGTGCCTTATAATAAATTACATTTATATTATGAATGTAATTTGTGTATTAGAGTATAATCACTTAAAGCTTCAATACATGAGTTGTGAAATGGGAGTTAGAATACAAGAGAGAAATTGTACACGAATTGCTTATAGAAATCTGTGCTTTTGACATTAATAGGGCGAATAGTTATCCATGATAGCCTTTACGATTCTCCAACAAAAGTATTTAAATTTTTCAAGCATAAAATAAAACAAAGAAAAATAAATAAAAAATTTATGAAAAAAAAAAAAAAAAAACCAATGATAAAGTGCAAACAGAATATAGTAAAAAGGATTTCGCAGGGTTTTTTTTCCCGAAATATTAGCTTCAAATTGCGGTTAAAATTAACGCTGCGTATATGGGGCAATATGAAGAACTAGTCACAAGTTCATTAAAAGAAACGTTTTTTACTAGAAAATATCAACTCTTAAGATTTCCTTTCTACACTTTCTTTTAGTTAAATCATCGATTACTGCACTTTTTTCATGTTGCTATCTAAATTTAGATTTTATTTCCATTGAAAAAATACATTTAACAAATTTCGGTTGGATCCTAGCAGAGCCCACGCCCTTAGCGCAAATAATTTTGGGTGGCGATAATTCGCCAGTGGTTGGCAATTCTGCTTTGATACACTAGATATGATAAGCCTAACTATTTATGGAATTCTTATTTCACCAATTTGTTCTACATTGGCACTTTTTTAAGTGTGATCAGGTTGTGGGCTCTCCAAAAATTTTGTCCAAATTTTCTGTTTACAACATTTAAGTCATTTGATGAGAATTAAAATAATATCTTGATTACTTCATCTTGGGATAATTCATATATTTTTTAAGATTCCATATTTATAACAATTTTGAAGTCTAGACATCCAACACACATTATTCACATAACTTAACAAAAACACACAATTTATATATAAAAGGTAGACATTTATAAACAAATTCTACTTTTTTAAAAACCAAGTTTCCATTTCTTGGAAGTTTTTAAAAACAATTTCGTGAATTTTTTATTGCTCCATTAATTCACAAGTAATATATTACGAACAAGGTAGATTTTAATTTTTCCAGATACACTTATAAAATTAGGTTCATTACAATTCAAAATATAGACAATATACAAAAAAATACTTTTGTAAATTGACTATATTTTAAATTATAATCTATAATTGATTAGTATAGATTAATAAATAATGATAATTTCAATATATTTGATTATAAAATAATAGTTTATTTTTATAGCTAAGCAACTTTATTTTAATAATTTTTGATATAAAATAGATTAGTAATGATTTTAATTAATTTCAAAGCCAACAGAAATTATTTCTATAGAAGCTCACACAATTTTTAGAATCTTGTCTTTTTTGAAAAAGTATTCATTAATAAAATCAAAATTAATTCTAACACATAAATAAAGTCTTCTCATATAAACATGTATAATTATGTAAAAAATTATGAAAGGATTTTATAAATATCTGTGAAATATTCATTATTGAAAAAGTATTGACTTAATTTTGTCTGCGCATAGAATATTAATTTTATTTTCAACTATAGTCTATAACAAGCGAAAGATTTTTACATACAATATCTATCTTAAAATTGCTTTACTTAACAGAAAAAAGGAAGAAATTGATAGGAATATTTAACTTATTTATATTATATATTAATTAAAATAATATATTTTAATTAAATAATATAAATTGCAGATTTGATCCTTTTGCTTAATTTAAAACATTTAATTTTTTTTAATTTATAATAATGTAACTTCATAGAAAGAAAAATATAAACAAGATTTTTTATTACAAATTAAATAACAATGTAATAATTTTAATACTTTACATCATATACTACTAATAAACATGTAAATAGCTTTTTGTAAGCCATGGAATAATCTTATTTATCCAATTGTGATGAATTAGCCTTAAGCAATGAATTTCCCCATCACAATTATCAATACTTAAAAATGTTTTTAAAAAATATTTATAATTGTGGAGTTAATTTGAAATGAGTTATCTGACAAATTTACTCAGAGCCCAAAAGCAAAATAAAGAACAATCTTTGCTGTATTCTTTAATAATCAATGAAATTTATCTTATGATTAGAATAAAGTATACTTATTTCTAATTACTTTTACATGCATTAACGTTATTTTAGAACAATCGTCAAGAACTAATAGGCATATTTTATAGAAGTAATTTATTTATAACAATGTAATAAATAATTTAACAATGAATAATGAATTTATTTACAAGATGAACATGCAGTTGCACATATATAAATAATATCACAAGTTATTATATTTCTTTCAATCCATATTTTCTCAGAATGTTCACCGTTCTTTCATAGGAGCTGCAAATAAATTTAAAAAAAAAAAAAAAAGCTTTAAATTAATTACTTAAATTGGTAGGAATATTATGCATAGTTTTTATATAAAATTTATATAAAATATATATATATATATATATATATATATATATATATATATATATATACATACAGGGTGAATTCCAAATATTTTTTACAAACTAACAGGAGTGATAGTACTCATCCATACAAGCAATAATTACATAGGAACATAGAGTCGCATTCCACTATGAGAGGAAGAAAAGAGGAAAGTAGAAACCCATAAAGAATCTATCACAAATTTATCATATGCAAATTTCCACAGAGAATAGGCAGCATTTTGCTCTTATTGGTTACCAGAGAAAGCCAATCAAAGTAGACATTATCTTTTAAAAACGGCGTAACATCATCGTTTTCGTATTATTTGGATAACATCCTCCGAAAATTCTCCCGAATACTATCCTGCATAATGAATTTTACATAGCGGATATATGGCTTGGCCAACTCGTTCACCAGACCTTTTCTTCTAGAATCACATGAAATCTTTAGTGTATAATGCACTTGTGGACACAGTTGAAGATTTTGTGACTAAAATCGTGGCTTCCACGGACAAAATTAACATCATACCAGGAATCGTCGACAGGATGCACCAGTCATATCTTCACTGGTTTCAATTGTGCAACACACATGGCCTGTATTTTGAGCACTTGCTGTGAGGTTTTCACTTAATACACATGATTGTGAAAATTTTGGTATTATTCATTCGCTTACCCAACACTGATATGTTTAGGTGAAAAGTTCTTTTTCTGCCTCTCTGAATGGAATGTGGTTCCATTTGTTCTTATGTATGTTAGCTATGTTCTTATGTAATTGTTGCTTGTCTGGATGGGTACCATCATCCACCTTAATTAGTAAAAACAACTTTGAATCACCCTGTAGGTATGTATATATACAAGAGATAACACATAAATATTTTAAACTGCAATTTTTGAATAAACAAAAGTATGTTTTCTGTTAATATTTTTGAAAAGCATGTGCAAAACAAACTTTAATCTTATTCATAACACCTTTGTTAGAGCAAAGATCAGTAACTGAAATCAAAATTATGTTATTTTATTATAATCAACATAAAATACATTTGTAAGTATATTAGCAATAAACTAAGTTCAATCATGATCTATTTCATTGGAAAACTCAAAACATCTGAACATAAAATTTTTTTTATTTAATCTGAGCAATAAGATTTTTTTCATAAACAATGTTAATTTATTGCAAAATTTGAGATAGCCAACTTATTTTTAATTACTTTTAGATGCAGAATTTGAAGACTAATTAAAGAAAAGTATTTCAGAATTAAATTACTTACCATCCATTTCTCCACACTTTAAAGTGTCCTTTAATTGATAAATCAATAATAGTAGATCCCAATCTTTTTGGATCTAGTGTTCCAAGAGTACCTCCATCAATTATTAGGTCCAAAGATGGCCATAAATCTCTAAATTCCTAAAATGAAATAAAATATTTTAATTAACTAGATAAGACTAAATTTTTCGATTAATAAAATTTATTAAAAGAAAACTTAATACTGGAATAATTTACAATTCCATTATAAAAATTCATTTTACTATAAAAAAGTTAAAATGAATATTAAATTTAGATAAATTTCTGTGAATAAAAATGTTTTTTTTTTATAAACATTTGGCATATAGTCAAACTATTTAGCACACTAAAAACTTATGTACATTTATCCAGCACTTTAAGCAAAATATTGCAGAGTTTTTTCCTAATTGTTATTGCATATTAAATAGTTCTCTCTCTCTGTGTGTGAACCTTAAATGTCTTTCTAATTATTAAAAGTTTAAGTAAAAAAAAGAAAATTTCTTTACTTCTTATTAATTTATTAATAAATCAATAACAAAAATTAATAGTCTTTACTGACTTGATAATGAAATCATTAAAATCTGAAGTTCAAATTTAAGAAATGGTAGAAATTTAATTTGATTCAAAATAATAATGAACAATTTAATACAATAAATTGCACATTAATTTTTTTAATCAAAAATGTTAGAAGATTTACTTAAGAAACATATATATTTGTGGAAACTTGTTTGAACTGTGATATTAGACATTTTTTTGTATTACTTTCACAGAGTTTGATGAATTCTTAGTAGTTGCCCCAATGTAAATGTTAATTTTAGCCAGAAAATTCAGAAAGCAATGAGTTCATTATAAATCAAAATAACAGCATTCCCTACAAATTAATATATTTTTAAAATACAAATACAAATTAACATATTTTTAAAATACATCAATTATTACCAAAATGTGCAAGTAAATGAATACATAAAATATTTAAATCTCTCCATAGAAATAGTTATGAAATAAATACACAAAATCTTAAGAGTTCATGAATGAGAAATTTTCATAAACAATATATTTGAAATATAGAAGAATATTAGATTCAAATAAAAGCAAATTCAGAACTCAGCAAATAAAAGTAAATATTGAAAGAAAAATATCCCGAAAAGAAATTTAAGAGGAAGGCTATAGTAAGTATTTCACAAGAATATTGTACTGCTCTTTTCAAAATTTTAAAAAATATTTCAAATTGTGTTCAGATAGGTTTGTGAATATAGAATAAAAACAAAGAACATTAGTACAAAAATACAATAGACAAACATTTTTATTTCTTAAAAATCCAGAAATACACAAAGGAATTCAAAGACTTCCACATAAATTGTAAAAGTGGAATAAATAAAATGCAGTAATAAGCCTTCTGGCTACAACAGCTGCACATCAAAATAACATATAGTAGGGCCTACAAGCTTCAACCAGTTTCTCATTAAATCAAATTTGATCATCATGGAAAGCACCCAACTATTTCCCAACTACTATTTTGCTTACTTACTAAAAATATTATACAAAAACCTCAGAATTTTATGCAGGAGAAACTTCTAAAAATAACTATATTAAGTTTGACAAAAGGGACACTTCTGCCACTGTTTTGGGTCACCACAGAATAAACCCTGCTGGACACAAAACCTAAACTTTTCATTGGTATGAAATTAAAAAAATAATTATTATCAATGACAAATTTAAACTTGGAAGACATTTAAATTAAATTCATAAAAAATAAAATATTTATGCATTTTTAATTGACACACTTTGTGGTTTTTAAAATTTTTTTTAAAAATCTTGTAATAAAATATAGATTAATTTGATTATGAAAATAAAAATATATTGTTCATAATCTATGAAACATTTTTAAATAAATTTAAAGCCTTGTTAATATTTGTGCATCAGCAAGCAAATAATTATAGACTATTAATCTAGAAATTGCTGTGCATAAAATCTGATGAACACAGGATTTTTGCTAATGCGACACAAAAACAATTTACTTTACAAAACAAAAATGTATTAAAAATCAAAAGATGATTAAAATGTAAAGCAAGTTTTATGCATTATGGAATCATTTCATTAAATAATGATATGAAGCAGAAAATTAGGCATAAAACAAGCCAGGAGTCAAAAATTAAATACTTGAAAATAAACATTTTTAACAATTAACTGCAAAGAAAACAATGTTATGTAATTTGAATTATAAATAAGCATTCTTTTGATTGCAATGTTTTACAAGAACAAGACATGAACTCACTTGAATTCTTAGAGAACTAGCAGAAGAGCTGCGATTTGCACTTGTAAGAGCTAATGGATCTGAACAAGCTGAAGCTAAGTTTTGAATGAATTTACACTTAGGTATTCTAATGCCTATTGTAGGCCAATCAGGATTTAAGTTGGGATTTAACAATGATGTTCTTTCCATGACAATAGTCACTGGGCCCGGTAACAAATCGTGAAGAATGCTTTCTGGAAATGTGACTTTTCCCCATCTAAAAATGATACAGAGATTATGTAATAGTTTGAAAAATTATTAAATTAATTTAATTTCTGGTTATAAACAAAAATAATGAACAGCAAATTTAATTTACACAACACAATTTTTATAAAAAGTTTTTATACAATATTGGAGAGGAAGAAATTTTTAAGAGTCTTTCTGGAAATATAGTATTGTTTTATGAGAATGTTTGAACAATGCTTCTACCAACTTTTTTTACTAGATTCCCCTTTATATAAATTCTAATCAATTAATTGAGAATGTTATATTTGGGTTAGTTGATAATTTAGAGATTATTTCTCAAGAATTTTTTGATGGAAATAGTTTTGTGAATAAAGTATTTACATACATTCCTTAATGAAATTTTAAATATTATATTTACACAATTATAATACGACCCTCTTTTATTTCCTATGATTAAAAAAAAAAAAAGAATAAAATAATATAGTTACAAAAATAAAGTATTTGATTTTGAATTGTACTTTCATAGCAGAAGTTATGATAGAAAATTGCTTTGGCATTATAGAATCATTAAATAGCATTTTAATTTATTATCCATTAAAGGGTGGTTTATCTTTGATCATACAATTCAGTAGTTGTAAAAGCTACTATAAAGGAATTCTTTAGATAAAAAAATTTGTTCTGCCTTTATCTTCAAAATTTTCACTTTATAGTCTTGGCTAGAGCATGATTTAATTGACTGAAATAATAAATAAATAAAAATATTCTTTTGATCCTTCAGAAAAAAAGGATGAATATAAAATTTTAAAAAGCAATTTAAAATGTATTTTTCAGAAATCCAAAGTGTTAAATAACTATGGATTTGGTCAACATAAAAATTATTATGGCTCAATGTTCAAATGACAAAGTTAAGATTCCAAAAACATTGAAAACACTTGAATGTTGTAAATGAGTCTCTGTTAAAATTATCTATAATCTCAATGTCATGCAATCAAAAAAATTTTCATCAATAGTTTGTCACAAAATCACTAAAACCTCATTTGATAAATTAATAGCATGCTAAACAAGAATTACAATTTACTTTACATATTTTTAAAATAACCTATAAGATTTAAGATGCACAAAATTTGATATATTAAGTGCCTTATTCTAAAAGTTTAAATGAGGTAGACATCGTTGCCTGTGGACACTATGAAAGAACAGAAAAAATATATTATCATTATTAATTAAAATGCTTTCATTTTTCAAATTTACATCAGAATCATCATGGTAATTTTAATCAACTGATTCTATTACTATGAAAATCATTCATTGCAATTAATTTTTCTGATTTCTGATTTTCTTTTATATATATAATTTTCTCAGGCTCCACAGATCTATAACACATGGCTTACACATGTAAGTTAATTGAAACATTAAATGTTACTTATTTGTGCATGCAACATTTAATGTTGCATACATAAATAAAATGATCAAAAGCATAGAACAGCAATCTGCATTTTATGAAAACAGATAAATTCACAGGCCAACTCATGTTGAACATATTCAAGTTATTTTTTGCGAGCAAACTCTAGGGCTATCAGGGGTAAGGCATGAGAAAATCAAATGTTCCACAATTTGAGGTACATTTTTTTGAGTACTCACATAAATTGTTTGAATTTTGGTTGAAATGAAACAAGTAACTTGCAAATTTCTTGAAAATATTGAGGCCAAAAACTAAATTTGTTTCTAAAAGATTTTGGATCAGATTACTTATTTTCTGATAATGTAAATTTTTTGAAAAAACAACATGAAAAATGCTCTTTTTAACATAAAACGAATTAAAAATATAAAACTAGTGAAGCTTAAGAAACAGAGGAGATAAACACATCAAACAAGTCTATATAGGGCCTTTGAAATAAAATACTTCATTTAGAGACTTAATTGTTTTAATTATTTATAAATATAACATGGAATGTTATATAAAATTAAATGAAAAGTAAGCTGTTTTATTCTATATCCCCAATTTAATGTTTTAGTAAAAGTAGTGAGAACATTTTATTCAGTTTAAAGAAATGAAATTTAAGGTATAAAATCTTATTTATTAGCAAAACAATTTTATATTTAAAATAAGAAAAGACTTATTTTGCTTATTTCATTATAAATCAGAAATCTCTACCCTAATGTCTGTGAAAGTAATTTGTAAATACCTTTAATTTTTTTTAATAATCAAAATGAATAATTTGGTAAAAAAGAAAGTCAGATATCCATTAAAACCACAGAAGAGACGTTAAGGTAAAACTAATTTATTTACATAATAAAAATATCGTCAAACTATGTAAAAAACTGATTAATACAAATTAAACAATAATATTTCAGGAATTTTTTAAGTACTAAATCAGTGTCAGTTCATTGGATAGGAAGATATTCAAACTTCAATTACCTATATATTGAACAGAACAGTGTAGCATTACTTTTAAAAAAACACAGCACCATGAAATTTTTTAACATTTTAATTTGAAACAAATTTTATAGAATATCTAGTACTTCTAAACAACATTATAGATTACTTAGTTATACTAAACAACATAATAAAAGCACAATGATACAACAAATATTTCCTTAAAATTCTATCTAGTGTGCAGGCTCACACTAGAAAGAATTTTATGGAAATATTTGTTGTACCACTGTTCATACACAGGCATATTTATTATACAGAATAATTGCTTTTCTCCTCTAACAAGATATATGAAGCATTATTTTGGAAGAAGGAAATGAGAAATTTTGTGTTATAAAGTACAAAATATTCATAAGTGCATGTAATGACTGAAATAAATAGTGGCTACTTGTAAGAGAAAAATTATATTTAATTAAGAAATTTCCTAAAAGAAAGAAATTGAAATGATTTAATACTATATAAGTAGATAAATAGGAAAAATTAATTCTAATGTACAAATATCTAAATGCATAGAATACTAAAGCTGAATGAATTTTTTCTCCTTAGAAATAACATTAGCCTTGAAAAAAAATGTATTTTTATTACTAAATCAATAATTTGAATGGCCTTAATTTATTTTTAATATAATTGAAATGAAGACCTGCAACAATAAAATCATTAACCAAATAAATTACTTATAATATAAAAAAACTTATTGGAGCCAATAGAAACAATAAATTCATGACAAATAAAAAAATATTGCTCCTAATAAGAAAAATAAGAACATTCATGAAGATATGATTTTGACTTCAAATTAATGGATATATAAAAATTTCTAACTTTCAATTTCTTGTATGTAATTAAATAGAAAGAATGTTAACAATATAAGTACGCTATTTAATTTCTACAAATACAGAAATATATAGAAAATGTCATATGAAAGAAACCATTGATATATACAAGAAATTAAACATAAATGTGACTGAAAATATTTAATTAGAAATTTCTACCTACTTTGGTATGTCTTCTATAGATCCAACACAAATAGACACTGGTTTCTCACAATGTCTACCTTTGATGTTGTACATAGCAGATACAGCTTCATTGTTTTGAGACAAAACAGCTATTCCATAAATAGTATCAGTTGGGACAGCTATCACTTTTCCTTCTTTGAGAGCAATAGCAGATGCATGCACTAGAAAGAACATAATTTAGTTATAACTATATTATTATAATATAGTATGATAACAAAATATATATATTATAACAAAATATATGAGGAAATCAAATTTAATATAAATTTATTTTTTCTTAAAAAACACATTGATTGGTTTTGCCGAGAAATATTACAATGAATTCTATAGAGACAATTAAAGTGTATATTTCAAAACAATTGTATCAATTTCCAAGCATAACATAAATGTAAATATTTTCCAAGGTTTTGTTGTCATAATTTTTGGAAAATTTTAATTCAAATACCTTATAAATGTTATGGCAAAAATTGCCAATGGAAAATGTATGCATTATAAGGATATTAGGGATGAGACTTCCGGTATTTATGCCTGAAATAAAATTTTTATACAATATTTTTACCATTAAATAGGAAAAACATTTATGACTCTTTTTACAAGGTGATTGTAATATAATGAACATGAAGATTTTCTTCATTTGTTCACATAATATAGATTTGGCCTAGTTGGTTATAGTATTGCTCTTATTAGAGATATTGAGTTTAAGTCCCAAGTCAACTGAAGATTTGTTGTATTCTCTAATGGCAACTTAAGCAAGTAAAATATGTCATGGTATCCATGTGAAATCATACTTCAGGGGCTGGCATGCCAAGCCTGAGGGGATTCTGCTTAGTCTTCGATTACGAGGACCTATCCACTTTCTGGGCTATAATTTCATGCTCAATGTCATTTGTAGCACTGAAAAATAAAAAGCTTAGTAGCCTGGCATTGAATTTTTTTTTTAAATTTGCATCTGATATCCAACATAATCATTTTCTTATGCATAACATATGTATGAGTAATACTGTTTGGTTTGATTGTAGATAAATCAAAACAAATAATTTTACACATAAAAGCAATAATTTATATCCGAGACTACTACATACAACCAAATGCAAATTGGGAATCCAACCTACAAACTGTTGATTCGAATTGTTTATTGCTTAATGGTAATTTTTTATACACAGGAGTTACTTAACACTCAAACCTACATATTAAAGTGGAATCTGAACCACTAAAATCTAGGCCTGAAATGAGATTCAAACTCCAAATTGTTGAACTGAAGACACAAATCACTTAGTAGCAAGTTTGGCTCTAGATGGTGCGGAAAGATTCTTTTTTTTTTTTTTTAACTATCCAAATCATACAATATCACAATTTACAATCAAAATACAAGCCTACATAAGTAGAATATAAAAAAATAAAATTGTTGTAACTTATGGTAGAACTAAATAGTAAAATCTATTCCTGAAAAATTCTCATAAATAAATATTTTTTTACATGCCATTCTTAATTATTAACTTACATACAATAATACTTGTTCCTTCTTTAAAATAAAGAATTTTTATAAACTAATATAAATTTTTAGACTTTTTTTTAGGTCTTTCTTGGTAATTATTAATAGGAATTCCAATATGATTTTATGAGAAATATACATAATCAAAATAGTCTATTTTAGAGTTCACACATAGTTATTTTTATAAGCCACAATTTTTAAGAAATTATTTTCTTTTTATGTATTTGACTGTGGAGTGGATTTGATCTTCATAGCATTGAAGCAATTGATTCCTACAATCTGTATAAGTTAAATTTAGTATTAAGTATATAAACAAGTTTATAACATTAACATAAGTAACCATTTAAATCATTTTTATTTAATCTCTACTAAAAAATATGATTTTTTTATATCAGGAACTGTTGTTTTCTTTGAGATATGCAACAAAAATTTGTTTTATAGTTTAAGAGTTATTTCTTTCATGAATTATTTTGAAATAAATATTATAATGAAATAAGTCTTCAAGATAAACAGATTATAATGCAATAAGAAAAGTCAAGCAAGTATATTAGTATTTAGTTTCATTTCATCGATTTTGAAACATACTGAATAGTGTGTAACACATTTAAATCAACACCCAATAAAATAAACGCAGAATTCTATTATAATTTAATCAAAAATATTAATTACATTTCAATATTTTAAGGGAAACTCACATTTATAAAATGTAACATTTACAATTGCTATATTTCATTTAAAAATGGACAAAATGTATACACTCAATAAGAAGGGTCGCATAAATATAAACGTGAAACAAAACATACCAAATTATTAACAGAAATAAATTTAACAAAATATTCACTAACCAATTTCATCACCGGTATGCCCATTAGTAAATAGTTTAATAATTTTACCCATATTATTTCTTAAAGCAAACATGATCTATATTATAGATAGCATTTCATGGAAATCATTATTTATAAATTAAATTAAATAAGTAATTTAAATGAGTTATTTAACTATTGTTGAATAAGTACATTAAAATGAACATGTTGCTTACAAATCTGTTACACTATTCATACAAAAACGTGATGCAATGTTTACATCATGAAATTTTTGAGAAAACGTTACAGTCCTAGACACTGATAGTGCAGCATTGCTCCACATTTGTGGTTTCTGGAAAGACATCAGCTAATGGCTGGTAATTTCTGTAAAGCTTGGAATAGATGGCGCTACCATAGTACTGATTAAGAAACTTCAAGTACGAAACTTTCTTTTTAATGTTTTAATATTTTGTTGTGATATTTTATTGTTCGATTTTTCTCTAGTTAGCGCTGTTTTAAAATATTCGTTTGAAATTAACTTTTCAAGTAACCTTATTGATGTGCAATAAGTAAAAATAATAGTAGTTGTATGGATCTATAGTTACCGAAAATTATAATTAATTCAAACAGCTACTATATATTTGGACCACTGATTAATTAGGCAATATAAGTTTGATAAATCATTTAATTGACGACACATAATTAAGCAGATAAAGTTAACAAGATTAGATCAGTATGCAACATGCACGCGAGAGAGTCCAATTGGCTCCTTTCTGCCAATCATATTTACAGTCCGGAAAAAAGTTCGAATCGGCGAGCAGGTGTTGCCATCTGTGGATATTAATGGGAATTCCTCACAGTACTTCCCGCATGTACTAGAGGTACGAGAAGTTAGAGGTATCTTGGGTTGAATCTGACATGACGGCTGAAACGTGTTGTTACTGGTGCAAGAATGTTATCCATGAATTCGGAGATGATGCTTTTGTGGTGGTATAATTTGAATGCTAAAAGAGTTGAAGGAGTTGTTGATAATATTTTGTCCAACTGAAGAAAAGCTGGTTTAAATTGGTCTAATCCAATGAATTTGTTCTGGCCTCTAATAAGCAAAGGAAAGTGCTTGGGAATACGTTCCAACACTTTGAAGGGGCCGTTTTATATCTGTTGTAAAATTTTCTTTACACTATTGTGTCTTAGAAAGACATGAGAGTATGTGCTGGGTAATCGAATACTGAAGGCTGAACATGGCAGATGTTAGTTTGGGGATGATAGATTGCATTACGAAATTGTTGTAGAAACTGAGTTGTCTCAATTACTGGAACTTTAGAAGATGGGAACAATTTCGCAGGAAGCTGTAGGGTAGTGCCATACACCTAATCAGAACTAATGCAATGGAGATCAGACTTGAATGTTAACCATAGCCCAAGGAGGGCGAATGGTAGATTTTCAGTCCATTTATGGTTCTGGTAATACTTCAGTGCATGTTTCAGTGAACGGCAGAAGCATTCAACCAGATCATTGATTTCAGGATGGTATGGTGATGTTCTGGTTTGTTTTACTTCCAGGAAGGAATCTAGGGACGTAAACAATTGTAATCGAAACTAGGGTCCTTGATCAGTAATAATGACAAATGGAAGTACAAAACGAGCAATACATTGGTCTAGAAAAGCAAGAGCTTCACATGATGGCCCAATCAAAGACACTTCTGCAAAAACAGTCTGACAAAGACACATTGTTTCTGCAAAAATGTCTTTGATTGGACCATCGTGTGAAACGATCAATACACGAGAGGACGTATGAGAAACCTTCTGAAGAGAGAAATGATCTAACTAGATCTATGTGGATGTGGTCGAAACGATGAGAGGGTAGAAAAGACTGCTGAAGTGAACTGTGCGTATACTTTGAAATCCGACAATGAAGACACACGAGTCCATTTAGTCATATACTCCATTAGTACGTAACGGTCTAGTATTAAATTTTTGGTGGTTTGAGTTCTAGGGTGTGACAATCCATAAGTTTACAAAAATATAAAGGTGCATTTTGTCACTATTTATATCACAAATAACTTCAGTAGTAGGTTTAAGTTTCAAATGTTTCAGCTTTAAGGAAAAATGGGAATCTGATATCAGTCCCTTCAACTCCTCATCGTTATTTTGAACTTGAACAACTACTGAAAAATTGACAGCCAATGGAGAAATTATGCCATCGATTCGTGATAAGGTGTCAGACAGTACATTACCGCCTCCAGGAATATGCCTGATATCAATGCTGAACTGAGAAATGGAGTCGAGTTGTCTAAGTTGTCTGGAAGAAATGAACTCACAGTTTTTTGATAAAGCATCAGTCAAAGGATTGTGATCAGTAAAAATGGTAAATTTTTGTTCTTCAAGATTATATCTGAAATATTTTACAGCCGAATATATTGCTAGTAATTTTCTGTCATAAGTACTGTACTTTGTTACAGCGGGATTCAATGTACGAGAGGAAAATAGTAATGGCCACGGGCCAGTTTTAGTTTCAAGGTATATAACAGTTCTAAAACCGAAGTCAGAGGCATCAACCACTAAAGAAAGCTCTTGACCGGGAGCATATAACGCTAAAGTTGCAGAGGTAGCGAGATCGGTTTTACATTTCTCGAAGCAACTAGAGGTAGTATCAAACCAAATCACAGAACGTTTATCATTTTCTTCGAATCTTCTTGTAATTCATGGAGAGGGGCTTGTGTTGTTACTGCTTTAGAGTTAAACCGCTAATAAAAATTTAACATTGCCATAAAGCGACTAAGTTCTACGATTGTTTGTGGGTTGAGAAAATCGTTAATTGCTTTGAGTTTTTTAGGAAAAACTTCTTCAGATGTTATAAGGCAACCTAAGAAAGGAATCGATTGTTTACCAAGAGATCATTTTGAGGGATTTAATATTAATCCATATATTTTTAAACGTCCAAAAACTTCAACGTCTACTGACTCAATTAAAATGTCATCAAAATATGGTACACAAAAATTGAGACCTAATAATACTTGATTAATCTATCTCTGATATGTCTGACCTGCATTTCAAAGACCAAAAGGCATTGTGATCAACTCAAAAAGTCCAAAAGGGGTTTTGACCAAAATTTTTGGAGTGTCAACAACTTAACTGGGTTCTGATGGTATGTACTAGCTAAGTCCGGAATAGAAAAGATATCTGGTCAGAGTTCAGCACATTCAATTCTTTTCGCGTATTTTAGAAAATCAAATTACAGGACCAGATCAGGTGATTCCCTTTTCATTGTTCCACTAAAAAATGCATTAGAAATAAAGACTGAGAAAAGTTGACAACTAAATTGATTGTTATGACAAACATAACTGTGACAAACAAAGAAATAAATTTTTAAAATGGTGTTTTAAAGCTAAATTATACATATATACAAAATAAAAATAAAAAAATTACTTCTCCTCAAATAAAGACAAAATTTTTCATAAAATGCTTTCAAACAAATATTTTTCATTATAAAAATATTACTATCTGTATATAGATATGAGTAAGTTACACATAAAATTGAAACTTAATGAAACAATACTTTATGTATTTTACCAAGTGAAGTGTGTACATAAGATACAAAATTACCAAACATATAAAAATGAAATTTTATACAATAAAATTTTAAAACTCGATATAGTATTTAATGACATTCAAACAGCAACAAAAATGTTAATTACTGTGCAATATTTCTTTTGATTATGAGATGGAAATCTTTTAAAGTGTATGAAAGTTCTTAAGATTTAGTAAAATTTCGAAATGTTAAAATAAGTCAGAAATGCTTTTAAATAGCACAGGAATAATTTATAATTAAAAATTTAAGACGTGATTCTAAATTTGTCAAAAAAATTGTGAATGATGTATAAAATGATATCATGTCCAAGTAATTCCAAATTAACTTCAAATTTTACATTTCGCGAAACCAAAGTAACCATCTAAGTCCAGGAAATGTTTTGTAATAATAATTAGGTGACCAACTGGATTTTTGCAATGTTTGTTTACCTAAGATAAAAATACATCACATTTAGAGTTTTTAAATAAAACTATTTGATAAAATAAGCTTTATTTTATTTACTTATTTTTTGTAATTTGTATATTCTATAAACATTTATCCATTGATAAAGAGATGTAAAATCTTGATATATTTGGCATTGCTTTCATAATATAATGTCAATCTGAAAAAAGCATCACGAGGATTTAAGCAGTCTTGAAACTCGTGAGTTAATAAAAAGTTGCGGAGTTGCACGTTTTCCTTCCTCATTTACATGAATTCGCGTTCCTACCTCCCAACCACTTCGTTGCCTTCAGCCAATAATTTGTTCTTAGTGTCCGTTGTTATTTTGTACAATTTTACCACAGTTTTGTCACTTAGAGGGTTGACGGCATCAGAATCAAAACATTTAAGACAACTTTGAAAAAGACATTCCTAGGATAAATAAATTCTAAATTATTTGCTTCATTAAAAGAAAAAAAAAGGATAAAGTTGTATCTATAAAAAAAAATTCTTACATGGTATTGGTAACAGTGTTTGAATAAGTACAAAACCCATCCACTGAAATTCCTTCTAAAATCCAACCATCGGATACAATCTGCATTAAAGTTGGTGCGATTTATGTATTCATGAATTACCACCATAGCAATCATATCTGACTGTATATGTTTGCGTCTACAGACAGCCATGCATACAGAAGCAATAGTAACTTAACTAAAATAAAACAAAAAATAAAATTTCAAATATAACTGATGTGTAAATAAAATAGTGCAGTTACCAAAAGGGATCTGTACCAGATATATTCCTCCTTAAATTTCAAACAGCATCTTCGCAAAATATCTTCGTCAGATCTGAGAGATAAACAAATATCTTTTATGCAAATATTGCAGCAAATATAAATGCATCGTATATGGAATTCTAATTTTTATAAATACATTTTTTTAATAATTAGAAATGAATTGATCTTTATTGGAATTCAATTGTCAAATTACTTACAAACAATAATTCAATAATTCTTCTTGGAAATCAAATTCGTCATTTTTATATTGTTCATACCAATCAAAAAAGCTTTCTCCAGCAGTTTTCGTCATTTTGTTTGGAGAATCAAACTGTTTGTCTGGTAGAAAACCGAAGTAAGTTTGATTTTCTCAAGAGTTAAAATAATGAGAAAAATACCTCAGAGTTCAGTCAGACCCAAAGACAAATGAAGCTTGCTTAAAGCCATTGGCGAAGAGAAGCCCGCCCGTCTGAGACTTGGCGAATAAAGTAAGAAAGAGGATCTTTGGTTTTTTTCTTTTTCTTTTTTTTGAACAAAGCACTGTCAATGAGGGTGGAAATACGACTTTGGTTCATAGATAGCAGCACCATCTGGGACTTCCAATTTATAGATAGGAAGCCAGAGAAGACGTAAGACATAGCCCTCAGATTTATTAATTTGGAATGGGAACATGGAAGAACTTGCGACTACGACATATTTTACGTGCCCCAGTCACCATTAGTGAACACGACCAATCTTCGTTTAATCCGTAATTCGAACTCACTACCTTCCGATAATGAGAACGACCTTCTAACAAACCAGGCCACACGACCCAAGAGCCATTGGTAAGAAATTGAAGAACTCAACTATTCTTAGGTTCAAAGGAGTATGACAAAAGTCTTGCAGTGCTGTATAATCTTTAGAAACCTTCTCAGTTCCATACTGTATTGAGCAACTACTAAATTAACGATATGCTCCCCAGAATATTGATCCGTCTGAAAATCAAACAATATAAGGTGGTCAGCAGGGTGTTTGGGAGGAATGGAAGGCAAAAAATGTTCATCAAGCCTCATATATTTTTCGCAACATGGACATTTGACAGTTCCACATTGATGATTTTCACGAGGGTAGTCCCTTCATCGAATAACTTTGTTGCATTCTTGACACTGGTATACCTTCAAAGCACAGAAAATCATTATATAAAAATTTAAACATTTTAGGCCCAGCCTTTAAGAGCATTTGCTAGGGCATAAACGATTTTCGATGTGATCATAAGGCTTTCCACATGCTTCACAATAAAAATCTTGAGAATAAAAACCGTTCTTTGACGTCGTAGTGACTATTGTTCAACCACAAATTTATTCTCTGTGGCCTATTTTCATCCTTATAAGATAACTATCAAAAACATAAAATCTTCTGAATATTTGACGTGAAAAAATTGGTTTTGAATAAAAAGCACCAATAAAAGTCTTCTGAATATTGTATCAATATAACTTAGAAAAACATGTATAAAACATTGATGATAAAAGGAAGCTTTATAATCAATTCCTTTTTAAATGCAAATTCATTTATCAATATAATCGCAATTATTAATCACAACTTCACAAAAATGAAAAAAAAAAATTAAAAAAAAATTATTTATTTACCAATAGAAATTGGAAAATTAACAAATTGTTTAAACTTATGATATAAAATAGTGATTTACTTTACTTAAATTTACTGTGCTGCGATGGCCTGGAAGGTTAGGGTGTCGTTTTCGTTACCGGAAGGTTGTGAGTTTAAATCCCGACTTAGCCGAAGACCCATCGTGTTCACTAATGGGGACTGGGACGGGTAAAATCTGTCGGGTGCAATGTTCTCCATGATCCCGTTCCAATTACACCTCTGGCAGTGATTGGAGCCAGGCTATGGGTCTTCTCTAGCTTCAATCTCTAAATTGGAAGACATGATGGTGCTGCCATCTATTAGACAAAAGTAGTACTTCAATCTTGACTTTGCGAAGTGTCATAAGTAACAACACAGCAACAACAAATTTATTGTTTAAAAAACAACAATGTGAACATTTAATTACTTCTCAAATTTTGTTATCTCTGAGTATGTACATGGACCTAGTTTTTTACCAGATGCTTCATGGAGTTGCCGAGTTTTATTCATAAGAGTAGGGCGACGACAATTTCCAAAGTATTTATCATAATTTGGTTATTACTCAAATGAGCAAAGTTCTTCTTCATCAGAAGGTATGCTCAAAATTGACTTCTTATTTAACCAATCAAGTTCATTGTTTATAATTTTTTTAGCATGACCTGTACCCGAGTCTCTTCTATTAGTGACAGAATCCACAGTAAATCCAGCGTCCAGAGATATTTCACCCTTTGATTGTAATACCTTTAGTATTATGGCGATCAATTTTTCTGAAGTTATTGATGACACCATCATTAATGTCGTCAATATCTACTGGTATAAATCATCAGCTTCAATGCTGAATCTCACCAAATCAGTATGATTCAGGAATTGAGTGACTCGTTCAATCAGTATACCGAATAACTCCCCTGTCTGAGTCTGTAGTGGCAACTATTCCTACAAATATAAGGGTATTCTCTCAGGAACTACTTGAGCACGAAAAGTGATTTCCTCAGACCTATATTTTAAATTGAGCTTTTTGTACACTAATAATGGTATTTAATTAAAATAAATATTTGATATAATAATATATTTTAAGAAATAACGGCAAGTATAGAAAAAATTGATCATTTTTTATTGCACACCATCCATGATTCCTTTTGAACATCAGAACTTCTCCTAAACGTACTTATCTTATCTTCAAAAAAAAAAAAAAAAAAAAAAAAAAAACATTGCATCAAAAAATAAACTGTATTTACAAATACTGAGCATAACTTCAAGTATATATATTATTCAAGATTGAATAATTGATATACGATTTATACTAATCACGGATTCAACTTACTTATCACGGTAATCTTTGAAAAAATTGTGAGGCCTCACACTAATTTTAAAATAATATATATATACATCGTCATCAGAATCATTCATTTTGAGTTCAGGATGTTCAAAAAGCACATATCTTTAAAGAGAAATATTTGCAATAAACATTTTCCAACACAGAATGTAGAATTAAATGCTAAAATAATTAAATTGATTATATTGGTACTTACACTATTTGAAGATTCTCTTAGTTGTTGATTGTTATGAGATGAAGACATAATGCATATTCTAATATATATATAGGTCAAACTTTAAACTTGCACTAGAGAAAAGTAATTTTTTAAAAGATTATAAAAACGTAGAAGTTAGATGTTCTGTAGAATGTCAAAAATATTTGAACACGGATTATTTGCGAATTCATATCATGGATGCATTTCCATTGGCTGGAAAGCTGTATTCCTCCGCGCAGCCTAAGCTTATTGGAGTCCACAAGCTAGGGACCATCATAAAACATGCCAAAAGCCACACTCTGTGTAAAAATTCTCCTCCTTGGTTGTCAAGTGGGTTGTATTCTACTAGGGGATAAGAGGTGTCAAAAATATTATGTGTTCATTTACTAAGACTTGATGGTTTAATAGTTAGGGTGTGCATTTACCACTCAGATGACTCGGGTTCTATTCCCATCCACACTGAAAAAATAGTGTTATAATTTGAAAACAAAAATGTGATTAATTTTTTCTGCTCATAGATGGTGCCACGAACATAACGAAACTAGAAACCGCACATAAGGCAGGCCGCAAACTCGGTAGACCATCCGATTGAGACACCGTCTTATGGAGGTCTTAATGTGACGCAGTTATGACGTTGTAATCTGACGTCATGGATATTTTAAACCAATGAGAATTTGTTTACATTCTCATTGTTTACATTCCGGTTCCATTTCCGATTGCAATATTTAAAAAAAATATTATTACCTCTATAAAGATTTATAATTAACTCCTCCTCTTCAAATGTAAACTCGTAATAACTTGTATTCTCGATATCAACGTGGTATATTTTTCCTGCGGAAATTGAAATTAGCTCTGTCTCGCGGAAAGTTGCCAGATATTTCAAACCAGCTCGATATCCAGATTTGTCTCGCACTCCGCCCATTTTTTGACGTAGGTAAGATATTTGTGACGTCATTTGGCCTCATGTGAATCTCGCGAGATCTTCGGCTTGTCTCTCGATACATGTCTCATGCGATCATCTACGAATTTGCGGCCTGCCTAAGAGTACAAAAAAGAAGCCATCTTGAAAGGATATCATAAAACAGTGTGTTAGTTAATGGTGGCCGATGACGTCACAAATTTTCTCTCTTTTCAGAAACTGTTTAGTTGTTTCTTCCTTCTGCCACGTATAACTTAAGTTAAATGCCCTTTCAGAACGTAATCTAATATGAAAAATTCACCTTTTCTCCCCATCCCCTCTTTGTTGAGTTGTTTCCTACTGATGCCTCGTATATCCCCACGCTTACTACTTTTGTTACCTTCTTGTAATGAGAACAACACTTTTGCTACAGAATACCTATTCCGTGCAATTCCATTATATTAAAGTTTTCATTTTTTTTTTTTTTGAAATTTTGATTTAAACCATTACTTTTTTTTTTGTTATAATCGTCTGTATTTTATAGTATTAATAAGAAATCGCCATACATTCTCATTATATATATTTCGATTAACGAATCCGCATAAAATATAAAACGAAGAGTATTTAATTTTATTGATTCGCTAAATATTTTTAATATTATTTATTAATAATGAAAACATATTAGACAAAGTGGACTGAAATAACACTCAGTTAGAAGATAAAATTATAAATTTTTTTTCCGTTTCCTCTGGATTTTTTTTACTCTGCAAAACTTATTAATTCATATTTAATTTTCGAAGAAATGATAGGTATCGTATATCAATACTACATATCTTGACAAACTTTTGGGGTACATTTGATAAAAATCGATGCTCTATTTTTTTCGCTGTTTGTTCCAAGACTTACTGTTAAGCAACACGCTAAAAAGAAATTACTATTAACCGAGGCTAAAGCAGTTAAAAAAAAAAGTGAATCTTCTGGTGCGGTTAATTTTCATCTTTATTGAACTCTTCCAAAACAACATGGTGGGTTTTTATTGGCGCCAGAAGACCTTTTTTTGGCGACCGTTGGAGGCGATCCGGCAACCCACCGGTCTTTTACTGTTGGAAATCAGCTGTGGGCGTATTCGGGCCTTCGCCTAAGAGGAGGTTCCTCTCCAAGAATATCGCAAGACATCCCGTAATTATATACGAAGGCTCTTCCTGGGCCCTTGCTCCGTGATATCCACTTGAACTCAGTCATCTCTTGTGGAAATGTACGATGAAATGGAAAAGAACGTTCACAAAAAAAAAGAGCGAGAAAGTAAAAAGCAGTGCGTTGATACGCCCATTTCAAGTTGGGATGGGAAATTTTCTCCTCATGTGTTTTGTCATGCACGAGTTGCTTGCTGTTCTCTCTCTATCTCACTGTTTCCTTCGGAAAAATCCATTCCAGAAGAAAAATGATGACCACTGCATCTTTCTTCGACAAAAATAAGGCATAAAAAATGAACGATTCGAGAAAAAAAAAAAAAAGTTGAAATTTTGGATCAATAATTATTTTCTTTAATTTTCCTCAAAAGGCGAGGCAATTTCATTTGTTTGTTTATTTATTTATTTTTTTATTTTATAAGGGCATTAAACTCGCTTCAACTACTTTTCTTCCACATCTACGAAAAATAAGACCAATGGCAGTCGAAGACATGAGTAAATAAAAAGGATTGATCAGAATTTTTCATTTTATTTTGAAGAGTCAAAATAGAATTGACAGTGTTTGAAGGCGAGATATTTATAAAATTAGTAATATCTCCTAAGGAAAAAAGAAACGGTATCATATATATTAGGTTGGGGAAAAAGAAATCCATTATTTTTACGTGATCGTTTTGTAACTTCTTTCAGATTCGCTTTTTGAAAAGGTTTAAAACAGTTTTCATGTAGATTTTTAGGTCTTGTGCGAAGCTACGACTGCTGACATGCTGTCAAGTTTGATAATTTTTGATATTTTATAGACATTCTCGACGATGTTGTATCCATGCGAGGAGCATCTTTAGCATCCAAATACCCAAACGGAATCGACGAAACCAAAATCGTGCGTAACTGGTTGTTACAGTCATATATAGGACGATAAACACCTTTCACAATTTTAGTCACCCGGCTATCTTTTTCGCCGTTACAAGAGAAAAACTAAAATGTATCGAATTTTCTGTTTGTTGTCTTCCAATTTTAAAAGCTTGTACTCGTAACTGAATTAATCAAGCAAAAAACCGCAAGAGAATATTTTAGTGTCAAATGTCACCTTTCCAATGAGCATAAATTTGAAATTGTTTGATAGATACCTCACGAGACAGCGATCACTACAGACGTCTTTCGAAAAAATAATGGATAACTTTTTCCCCAAACTAATATATACACTCACACAACTAAACAGATGTCGAATATAGAAACATATGTAGTATCTTTACAGGGTGCCCTCTAGACATCCTTTAGTTATCCTATATATGCTATAGATATACTAAAGTAATAAGTAACAATAAGATGTAATTTGAATAGTAATAAAAGTCAAAGAGAAATTGCAAGAAGAATGTATGAAATTCAATACAAATAAGACGAGATCAAGGAAAAAAAAAAAAAAAAAAAAACTATACAATACTAAAAGGCATAAGAACAAGTCTTCATCAGGAGGGAGATGGTCAACTATGCAAATAGAACTCTCTTTTCTGTCAAGTACGAAGGACAAAAGTCTAAAAATCTTCGTGCAATTCCCTCAAAGAGTGTCTGTATTTAAGGAAATACAACTAAATCAAAGTTGAAGTAAATAGAATCAAAGCAATGCATTGGAAAATAAGCAAAGTAATGTATATCAAATCAGAAGAATATGATAGCGAAAAGTAATAAGAAAAGTTATGAGTTAAATTAAGAAGTTAAAGTAGTTTAAAATTTTCAATGTAGATTAAAATTTAAAGTATAATTAAAATGAAAGTAGGTGTTTTCGGAATTCTTGTAAGAACTTCAATGCTTGTATATATATGTATATATATATATACAAGGAAACTTTGAAGGAGTAGAGAAATGTCAGCAGGAATCGGATATATTGTCTTCTAAATTACGCATGAATATATATTGTGAATAAACACAACAGAAATATTTATTATTTGTTTAATAAATATGTACTATTTAAATTAGCAGACATAGTTGCTTACGACTCATTGAAAATACTGAGAATCACTAGTAATTGTAAATAATGAAATATTATTAATCACGAAAGAAAGAATCCAATAAAATCAAAAAGTGTAGAGGCAATTTTGCAGTTTCTATTCCAGCATTTTTTTAGACCAAAAACTGCTCTTAAAGTCTGGAGGTTAAGAATTTCAATAAAAAAAGTTGTTTTTCTGTATATATATATTTTGGTTTGCTTATGCGTGTATTATTAGGTTTGTAATACGTTTTATAATACATTTGGTTCTCCCACCCTGTCTAGTGGTTAGTGTGCTTGACTGCGGATGGGGAGGTCCTGGATTTGAATCCTGGTTCGGGAATTATTACTCCACACCAAATTATTATGGTTCAGTTGAAAAGTGGAGCAGCGCACTCTATATATTAACTGCCGGGCTAGCATTCGGCAAAATAAAAGTAAAATAAAAACTCATATATATATATATATATATATATATATATATATATATATTTTTAAAGTTTTGATCACTGATTAAATGCTGACATGATCAGCTTTATTTGAATCTAATAAAAAATATGTGCCACCTACTCTTCCTTGTGGTCAGCGTTCCTGATTGCGGCTTGGGAGGTCTGGTTTCGAGTCCCGGTTCGAGAATGGATGTACTTTGTCTTTGTCCTTTCCTTGTATAAGTGAAGTGTGAATGATTGCCGATCCTATAAACGGGTTCCTATGGCTTGTGTGTTTATTTGTTTAAAAAAATCATCTACAGTTATCTTCTTTAATGTGATCTACAAGCATATTAGCATAGAGCTCCAAAAATATCGATCATAACCTAATCTAAAAATTAAGTGTTAAAACTTTAATTAATGTTATTTTTGAAATGGCAATTTGAAGTATTTTCTAAATTTAATTCTTAGTGATCACAGTTTCATAAAATAAATGTATGTTTTTCTTCTTCATTGTTGATCTATGTAAATTAATTACTAACAAAAATGATGCACAAAATAATCAAAACAAAAAACCTAAATTTTAATTTGAAACTGTATTTGCTTACGAATTTGTGTTAAAAATTGTTTGACCTCGGAAATCTACATTTTTTCAAAAAAATACTCAAAAATCATTTTGTTTAAAATCATTTGGGCATAAAATTGCAAGAAACAACCTTCACTAGAATTAAAATATTTATACAAAACCTTTTGAAACCTTATTTACATTTCATATTAAATTTAATTTGTTTATTTTTGATCAATTAATCAAGTTTTTTTTAAAAACAAAATCTTATAACTTAAGTTTTGCTTCGTTTGTAACAATTCATAAATTTTGTCTCTGTTAGAAATTGTTTTTATCAGATAAAGGTTTTTATAGAAATTGTTTTTATCATTTCTTTTTCTTATTCCTTAAATGATTCGAAAAATAAATAGATTACGAACTTCTGACTATAGGACTGATTCACAAGATTATTCTTTTGAAATCTCAGTTCCAGAGTTCAGATTTAAAAATGTCGATGCAGTTTTTTCTTTATTTCAAAATTTAATACTCTAATTTTAAATTCGTTTCATATTGAAGAATAATTTAACGAAAAATATTTTTCGACGCATTCTCTTATTTTAGATTTTGAAGTAATTATTTTTCTTAAAATCCAAAATATTTTTAATGATTTTAAATTAAAAATGTGAGATATTTAAATGAACTGTTTCTAGTTTGATATTATCCTTAGCTAAGCCAAAACTTTACAGAAAGTATCAAATTAAAAATAAAATATAGTATTGTAAATAACTCGGGTAAAATGTTAAAAATTCTGAGAAGAATACTTTAATTATTTAAATTATGAAATTTGACTTTCATTTCTATTTCAATATCCAACTTTTAATTACTTTTAATAGTTTTTATTGGAAATTAATTATGTGAATTCGAAAGTTAATTGGAAATAAATTATATTCGAGCGAGATATAATAAGGCTAGAAAATATCCTCCAAACACAAGGGCCGTTACTCGATTCTGTAGAGTCTTTGTTGCCAAATTTAAAAGGAAAATATTTAACAACCTTATTAAAGGATGAGGCCAGAAATGTAAAACTTATTCGAATTATAATCGACTGCATAGATATTTGGCGACAGTCTCCACCCAAGCTGATTGGTAATTTGAATTCAGTTAAAATGACATTTAAATACGAATAATTTAAGTTTTCAGTCGTGAAAAGATATTTTTGGAAATTTGATATTTTGTTTTAGTTCTTGTAATAGCTGCTTTGTATTGCTCTAGGGAAAGGTTCACCTTTAAAATAATACGCGATTGTGCAATTTATTGAAAAATGTATTTTTAATTAGTAAGAATTATTAGCAACTAGCATTTCGTGATTACGTTTCATTTTTCTTCTTGTCTTTAGAAATGTGTTATTTTTAAAATAAATTATTTATTCATTGTAACAAATTTCGCATTCAAATTATTTATAATTAAAATTCTTGAAGATTTTCGCTTCTTTTCTGTTGATGATATTTTGGACAAGAAATTTATTAGAATTTGGATAAGATTTTTATTTTTTGATTCTTATCTTTTTCAATGCAAAATTTGTTATTTCCATTTAGTTTAAAAAGTTGACTTTTTTGCTTATTGCATTTAAAAAATTATATAATATTTATACAATTTGCAAACTTTTTTTTATAATATTTAAAATATTATTGAAAAAGTTTGTAAATTGTGAAGAATTTTAACAATTTTTACAAAAATTTTATTAAAGAATTATTGAAATAATATTTATTTAAAAATTATTATATATTTATCTGCTGTGGAATGTGCCTAAATTTTTTATAAATAAATTTATATATATTTCAGAAATTTATTGAAATGCATCATAATATTTATGTGTGGAATGAAATGAGAAATAGATATAAGGGTGTGTTACCGGTGCCCCCAAAGTGGTTCGTCTTCTTAATTTTGAAATAGGGACCACGCAGAAGACTCCTAGAAATATCATTTCACATGGAAGACATTGCGACCATGACATGTTTAACGCAAATACATTCTGCAAAATTTATCTATATTATACAAATTAAGTATAAATTATAATGCATTTTACAAGCGATGATTTTTTAGAGCACTCTAAAGATTTAATAAATGTTGAGATTTTTAAAAGTTCTAAGCTTTTCTAAAATATTTACAAATAACACATTAAATGCTTTTTTTGTTTCAATAATAAATTGAACAGTTTTGTTGAACAATTAGTTTTATTGACAAGAGTATTTAAAAGCATTTTATTTATGAAATGAAGTGGCATGTAAAAAAGTGTTTAAATAAAATGAAATTTGCTGTTTACAAGCTTTCAATTTTTTCAATAAAACATAAAGTGAATTGAAAAAGTAAATTTAAATTAAACTATACACAGTTTAAAATTACGTTGATTTTGTGAAAAATTATGTTGAGCGAATTAAAAAAATTAAATTTAATTTAAAGTATGTATGGTTAAAATTAATGCGTTGAGATTACATGAACAATCATGGAGCCGATCATAAAACCATTTATTGAAATAAAAATATACATTATTATACTAGCATGATAAACTTTTTAATCTATGTATGAAATTTTAAACATTTTCTATAAATTTATTTCAAGATTGAAATAATTCTGAGTGCATTGAATGATAAAAATTAATTACTTCTTTATTATAACTTTTATATATTTATTTGTCTACGATTTCTGGTTAACTTTTAAATTACTAAAATTTGTTATTTTTAAATTATTATATTATTCCTACATGAGAGAAAAATAATTTAAATTATACTGTTACCTTTCAATGAATGAGTATTTTGAATTTTTTGCAAGAAAAGTATAAATTAGTTCAATTTTTTTAAATCAAAAATGAAGACTTTTTCTTTCAATACCTATTTGTACAAATTTCTTACAATATAGCATTCAACCATGGTAACCGATTACAAAAGATTTACTAGTAATGCTTTTGCACCTTAATAACTGTGTTGTTGTTATTAATGACACTTGGCAAAGCCAAACTCGCCCGTCAAGGACTGGGTGACTGAAGTCAGAAAGAGCGTCATTCGTTTTTGAATAGAGCGCCCTCATGCGAAGGTGGAAGTACGACTTTTGTCTCTTAGAGGGCAGCACCATTAGAGCTTCTAATTTAGAGATAGAAGCCAGAGAAGACCCATGGCATGGCTCCAAACATCCCCAGAGGTATTAATTTGGAATGGGATCTTAGAGGACATTGCGATCACGACATATTTTACGTGCCCCAGCCACCATTAGTGAACACGATGGATCTTCGGATAAACCGGGATTCCAACTCAGTACCTTCTAATAACGAGAACGATGCCTAACCAACCAGGCCGCCACGGCCCTAAAACTACTCTGTGAGCAGTTATAGTGAATGTATAACAATTAAACTTATAAAGGGGTATTTTTACTGTTATATAAACTTCATTGTTGTTGTGTTGTTGTCGTGTGCCTGCCAGGCTGGCAATATGGGGTGCGCTGCTCCACTTTTCCAACTGAAACATATTTGGCGTAGAGTCCAACTTCCTCAGTACACACATGCCATAGGTACCCGTTTATAAGGTAGGCAACCATTCACACGCACACAAAGAAAGGACAAAGACAAGAAAGAGAGAGAGAGAAAGTACATCCATGCCCGAACCAGGATTCGAACCCAGGAACTTCATTAAATTCCCCAACTAAAAAAATCAAGTCCTATATTTACTATGGGACACAATAGACTATTACTCATCAGTTATCAATTATTGGATATATCGATCATTTATATTAAATAAATGACAAAAATTTTGGCAACAATATTTTTCTTTTATTTTTAATGCCTGGCTCATACAGGATTTCCACCTTTCAAGGATTTCTATAGGATTTCCACATTACAAGGGGCTGAAGCGATGGCAACTTATATAATGGGGTACCCAATTGGTCCAAAAGTGCGCGGGTATTCGCAATTTAGAAGCAGAGACCAAGCAGAAAACCCTCACACTTCACCTATTACCCCAGAGGTATATTTTATATGGAAGACATTGCGACCACGACATGTTTAACGTATACCCCATCCGCCATTAGCGGACACGACGGATCTTCTGTCAGGTCAGGATTCGAACTTACTACCAATCAGGACTCTCCAGCCTTTTGGCTGCAATATTTGCATCACAATATAATTTAGATTCTGGAAGGTCATTGTGAATATTGCATGTATTTTACGTGACACTTTCAAAACGATTTTCACTTAGGAAGCCTTTTGCAAATCTATTATTCTTTTTCCATTTCAATATTTTTCAACTTTACTTATTTGGACTCGATATTTTGCCATAGAATGTCTTGCAGAGTATTTCTCTATATCTTTTACAAAATCTCTTGTAAAACATCCACCAAATTTATCAATAATAAATCTTACTGATAAGAGATGAAAGTTGTAAACTTCCAGATCTCAATATCCCTCTCTTGTTTCTCAACAGTTATATATAAATTGAATTCCTTACATAAAAGTTGACTTGGAATCGAAAAGTTTAAACTGTTGCATTGGTCATCATTTAGTCGCAACTTATTGAATGAGTTCATCGCTATTTTATTCACGAATCCGAACAAATAAATCATTTAATGTATAAAAGTGAAGTTTCGAAAAGGTTAACAGATCTCCTAAAAATTTAGGATAAATTCCAATATTAATACTCTTATTATAAAACATGTCTTATTAAGCATTTTCGAAATAAGTCTTCATGTAAAGAAGAAGAAATATAAGGGGAGAAAAATAAGTTAGTATAAATTAGCTCGTAGCTCCTTTTATAACCCCAAGTATAAGCACACATACACAAATCAATTAATATTTTTCCTGTGTGTTGTTGTTATTTATGATATTTGGTGAAGTCAAACCCGCTCGCCAGGGACTGGGTGAATGAAGTCAGAAAGACCGTCTTCCTTTTGTGAACAGAACCCTACGAGGGTGCAACTACGACTTTTGCTTATAGATGGAAGCACTATCTAGGTCTTATAATTTAGAGATAGGAAATCTGGGAAGACCCAAGGCATGGTTCCTAACACCCCCATAGGTATTAATTTAGAATATGAACATAGAGGAAATTGCAACCATGACATTTTGTTATTGTTGTTTCCAATCCCATCTGGGGTAGCAGAGCTACACCAGATCCATAAGTTCATATACCCTCAAAAAATCGAGGAAGAGGAGAGGTCTCTCAAGAAACTCTTCCATGGTAAAATCGAGACAAACAAGAATATGTTGAGGACTAGCCTCGTTGGAGTAACATTTTTTGCAGGTTGGAAAAAGTTTGGATGGCCCGCTAAAAGTGAGGCCCTTAGTGTGCCCACTGACAAATCTGCTGATTAGGGCTTGGTCGGCACGTGTGCCCTGAAAGTCAAGGGCACCACCGGGACGCTTACGGGGGTACCAAATGTGATTTAGTGGGACAAGCCAGGCCTTATTGACAGTATTTTTGCGGGTAGAAAATAATTCTGAGTAAGTGAGGGCCAGATTTGAAGAGGCTGGTAGGGAAGTACCCTCCTTAGCCAACTGATCAGCGCGTTCGTTACCAAGTAGACCCACGTGAGAGGGTATCCACTGGAAATGGATGTCATGGGAGGCTGACAGGTCCTTTAACAAAAGAAGGATTTCGACACTAGCTTGGTCTGTTACACTCTCCCTATTGCACAGGTGTTGAATACTGCTACGACTGTCAGTGAAGATCCAGATATTCCTGAAGGTGGCTCCAATCCTGATACTTTTCAGACCTGATAAAATAGCTAAAAGTTCACTGCGATACACTGAGCAAAAATCTGGGTTTCTTAATGATCTTGAATCTTGGCCTTCATTAGGATAAAGAGTGTAAACTCCAATGACATATTTTACTTGGTCCATTCGCCATTAGTGAACACGATGGATCTTCAGATAAGTCGGGACTCGAGCTCACTACTTTTTGGTAACGAGAACAATGCCCTAACCAACGAGGCCACCATGGCCATAGTTCTCCTTCGATAAAGGGGCTTATATGAAATAAAAGGCCCAATTGAAGTCTCTTTGTATTTATATTCCGTCCTTATGTTCAAGCAGGAATTATAGATGCAATATCAAGCAGAGTCAAGATTTATTTTCTGAATTTCGAATCTACAATCGATCTTTCAATTCGATAGAAAACCCTGTTTCTGAACTTCGATAAGATAAATCTAACTAACATGGGATGAGATTTCTTAAAAATTCCACATAATGGATGGACTAACAGTTCTAAAGTGTTGTTGGGTTAGGATCATTATGTTCCAGAGTTAAGATAGCACGCCAACTTCCGAATCTAGTTTCAGCGATTCCACAGCAATGGAGTTGTTCTTCTGCATCTGTTAGGATGGGTGCTTGGGAATTTTTTTGAATTCCCTTCCTTGCAACGCTAAATATGAACCACACGAAGTCTTTCCTTGACAATCATAAGTGGTAGATTTTAAAATGCCTTACAACAATCTCAAACTATAAACTATCTATTTACGCAGGGTAAAACTGTTTTTGGAATTTTGTACGTACATTGTAGTTTGACATCTGACAAAAACTTTTCACAATTACTATAATTTTTTTTTGTGAGTTACATTGAGCCAAAAAATATACAAGTACAGTGATATATGTACTTATTGAAAGCAGAAAGAGTACATCTAAATTTTTTGTGCGTATTGGGTTAAGTATACTGGATAGTATAATATGTCTAATCTGTTGTTGATGTTGTTGTCGTGTGTCAGCCAGGCTGGCAATATGGGGTGCACTGCTCCAACTGAACCATATCTGGTGTGGAGTCCCACTTCCTCAGTACACATAGGCCATAGTTACCAGTTTATAGGGTAGGCAACCATTATCACACACATAAAGAAAGGACAAAGACAAGAAAGAGAGAGAGAGAGAGAAAGTACATCCATGCCCGAGCCAGGATTCGAACCCAGGTCCCACCCATCTGTAGTCAGGTACGCTAACCACTAGACAGGTTGGGTGGCGTCTAATCTGTTATTAGTTATTAATACGTACATTGTATTTTACCCAACAATTCAAAGCTGTTATTAATTATTTCTAAATACAAGATAATTAACATTCGAGAAAATATTTCTCTGACACGAAACTGTCTCGCAAAGAAGAACGATCGGAAAAATCCAATAGAATCACATTGATATCTCTGCATGTTGAAATTAGAAAATGTATGCCTTAAGTTTATGCGCATTACATTCCGTGAATTAGACAGTCTAAGCGCTCTAATCTTTTGTTGGTTTTCATCACATACATAGTATTTTGGCATCTGTGGCAATTTTTCAAGAAAAAATAGGAATTTTAGAAAGAAAGTAAATTATAAATAATCTTATGCGATCACACCCATATATGTGCATGTCGAAGTACATGCCAAAAGTTGATACGATAAAAAACTAGCAGCTATAAGTTGCTGTTGTTTTTTAGTACGCAAATAGAATTTTTGCATGTATTTTCCCCTAACATTAAATAATATTAGCACGGAAGTAAAGCTGAAAGCTACTTCGCAATCAAAAAGATATATGTGCATCCTTAAATTATAAAGTACATTTTTAAGTTTTATGTGATCAGATTTTTCTTACTAAAGAACTTAAGAGCTTTAAGCTGTTAATGAAGCTCTGCATCTACATAGTATTTTGGCATCTGAGAAAACTTTTCACTGCTACTAAACAAACCAGTTAAGTAAAATAATTCAAAAGAATTAATTTCAATATATTCATAAGAAAATTTAAAATTTTTATAAGAAAGTTTTCTTGGTAGTGTTTTTCTACTGCAAATACTATAGTGTTTAGATTTGCAACTGCTCATTAAGCTATTGGCAAATTTAGTTTAAAAAAAAAAAAAGTAAGATTCGAATCCTAAATATCTGAATTAGAATTTTAAAAGGCGTTTGTTTGTTATGAATCTTAGTAATTTCGGTGTAGGGAAAAGAAGCTTGCTAGGAAGTATCTCTTGAAGAAAGCTAATAATTCTGTAAGGAATTTTTGGCAAATGAAATATAAATGTGGTAAGTTTGTTGTAGAGTTGCACATCCCCGAGCTTATTGGAGCTAAATCAAGTCATGAAACTGTGGAAACTGAAGAAGTACAAAACCAAAAGCGGATTGTCAGTAAGGTCCTGAAAACCTGATCAGCGTGCCTGACTACGGATAGGGAGGTCCTGGGTTCGAATTCCAGTTCCGGCATGGATGTACTTTCTCTTTCTCATGTCTTTGTCCTTTCTTTGTATGAATGGTGTATAAATGGTGGCCTACCCCATAAACAGGTACCTATGGCATGTGTGTACTGAGGGAGTCGGACTCCACACCCAATTATGTCTCAGTTGGAAAAGAGGGGCAGCGCACCCCATAATGCCAGCCTGGCTGGCACTCAACAAAAAAAAAAATTATAATATAATATCAGTTGGGTTAAAATAAATGATGTTATTAAACACATTTATAATCTGTATAAAAAGTAAAATATTTTACATTGATTTTACAATTTTTTCTTTTTGAAACTTCAAATGTAATTCAAAATAGTCTTAAATAAAAACTAAAAAACAGTGGAATCTTTTAAGCATTTCTTTAATTTAAAATTATGTGGTTAATGCAAAAAAAATTTAATACATTATTTTTCATTAAACGAAAATTTGCATCGAAATGTCTGACTTAAGTAAAATGTTTTAGTTAATTTTACAGTGGACAATATTTGAATCCTCTATATCAAAATTAAATTTTATCTCTTTTTTAACCAAATTTGTTTAGTCTTAAATAATTAAAATAAATCAAAGTGGAAGACTCAAGTAAAAATTACTCACAATTTATTGAAAAAATGAAGTTATATAT
Source organism: Latrodectus geometricus (assembly GCA_026290005.1). NCBI lineage: Eukaryota > Metazoa > Arthropoda > Arachnida > Araneae > Theridiidae > Latrodectus > Latrodectus geometricus. The sequence continues at coordinate 18,045 of JAPDSC010121483.1, read as the reverse complement.
ATATATATATATATATATATATCTTTCTTCTTCACTTTGATGGATATCACAATAGTGTATATATATATTATATTATATACATACATATATATATATATAAAAGTTTATAGTAACAAGTTTAAGTAGCAAGATATATTATGAAGTGTCGTAAAAATCTTTACGTATCAAGAGAAATATGAATCTTGTACGAAAACTTTGCTAGAAAAAAGAATAATATAAAATAAACTAAATTATTTTTTAAAAAAATCTGAGCTATATCACAAATAAAAGTAACTATCTGAAGAACAATTTTGAAACACTATACTTCCTAAAACATTTAATAATAAATTCTAGGAAAATTTTTTTATCAAAATATATACAGGTTATATTTTTGTTTAAAATCTTCCATAAGAAAATAAAGAAAAGAGGTAAATATAAAACTAAAACTTGAATTTATGTGTACTATTTCACCCAAAATATTTAAGCCCTAGACAAGATATTTTTTATATTACATTTTATTCTGCGAGCCAACAATGAATTTACTTTAATGCTGTCACGCAAAAATAATTTAGTGAATAAGAAGCAAAAGAAGACAATGTAAGTTTTAGTACGAAATAAAATATGAGGCATTAGGTTTTAATAAACTTATAATTGTTTTTGTTGTTTTGTGCCAGCTTGGCTGATATTATGGGGTGCGCTGTTCCACTTTTCCAACTGGACCGTAATTTGGTGTGGAGCCCGACTTCCTCAGTGCACACATACCATAGGGCCATAGGTACCCGTGTATACTGTATTCAACCATTCATAACCCATTTATACTAGGAAAGGATAAAGACAGGAGAGAGAGAGAAAAAGAGAAGGTACCTCCACACCCATACCAGGATTCAAACCCAGAAGCTTCCCATTCGCAGTCAACCACGCTGCCCTTTGAACAGGGAGGGCGGAAACTGACAAATGTTAATGAATCAAATAAAATAGATTTAAAATGTAGCAGCGATGGCCTGGTTGGTTAGGGTGCCATTCTCCTTTCTGGAAGGTAATGAGTTCGAGCCCTGGCTTATCCGAAGATCCTTTGTGTTTACTAACAGCGACTGAGGCACGCATGATATGTCTAGTCACAATGTCCTAAATGTTCCCATACAAAATTAATATCTCTGGGGTTGTTAGTAGTAAGGTCTTGGGCCTTCCCTTGCATCCTTTCTCTAAATTTGAAGACCCAAATGGAAGACTCAAATGTAATACAGTAGGACTATATGAATGCTAAAAGTATTACAAAATTGAACATTAAAAAGTATTAAATTACCAAATTACATACATAATAAATGCTTTACTTTATGATTGCTAATAATAATATTGTGTCTTTATTATGGCTAAAAGGATTACAAAGCTATGCATTAAAAAGTTATAAATTATAAAACTATATTAAATTACAAAAATTGTACAATATTACTTTTAGCAGACATAGAAGCATACAATATTATTTTTGGTAGACATAGGAGCATACAATATTATTCTTAACAGACACAAATCCATAAAATACTTTATGGCTGACAAAAATATTTTATGATGTGTCTTCCAAAATAATATTGTATACTTCTATCAATGTCAAAAACATTGTAAAACAATGCAATAAAAAGTATTAAAATACAATATTATGTTGCATATTCACAAACTCATTATAAAATAATGTTGTAGGTTTATGTGACTGCTGAAAGCTTTGCATATATTTTCGTTATGGCAACGTTACAAAAAAAAAAGGTTTAAAGTTGCCGGCGATTTTTTTTTTATTTTTCGAAAAAAAAATTTAAGATAGGAATAAGGTTCTATTTTACATGATCAGTAATTATTTTTAGAACAATTTCGCTTTTAATACCAAAGAATTATAGAAAAAATTAGGTGTTACATAACAATAATCTTATTTTTATATCATTGTTTGCTTTGAGTATGTTTGTTACATTGATGCAGAAGACGGATTAATACATTCAGCAGAATATGTGTGTGTGGATTAAATAAAATAAAAATGGCTGACAATGCTGTTGAATAAATGGAGTCAGATTGAGACATTAAATTT
>JAPDSC010121483.1:0-10995 GCA_026290005.1 Latrodectus geometricus | reverse complement strand
TTATGTGTGCTTCCCAAAAAATGATCAGGTTAATCTTAAACTAAAATCTTAAAATACCCTTAAAAGAAATTAACTAAAACTAAATTTAAATCTTAAATAAGGGCCCCTGTACTCTAAGGAATCTAAAAAAGTTATCAAGAAAAGTAATTCCTCCAAATCAGGCAGATAACTATCAAGATAATGAAGCAAAAATAACTAAACCCGAATTAAAAGTAAATAAAGTAAATAATCAAAACCATGAGATATCGAGCAGCAGTGATGAGGATATGATAACTGAAACTAATATAAAACGAAGTAAACAATCTGACAGTGACTCAAATGACTATCCTAAAATAAACCCCAATGATTTCAAAATTGTAAATAAAAGACATAGACTGAAGCTAAACGAAAAAACCAAAAATGTGAGTTTCAAAAGAGAACAAAGTAGACTGGCAAAAAGATTTAAAACAGTAGGTGAGGTTAAAACAACAAATTTTCATACTTAACTGTCGAGGAGCCCCCAAAACACGATCAAAATACTGAAGTTGAGGAAATTTGTGTTAAAACTAAAAAAGTAAGTGAAAAAACTCAAACAAATAAGGTAGCCCCCATACTAATTAAAACAAAAACCCTAATAAAAGCAATCAACACTAAATTAGACAAAAATAACTTTCAGTTTAAAGCGACAGGCGAAAACTTAAAAGTCTTGCCAAATACAATCGACAACCATAGGGAATTAACTAAATTTTACTAAAAAAACAATTTTACAAACAAACCTAAAAAAACAATTTTTTAACGAAAACAAAATTGACTACTTCTTAATCCCCCAAGCTAAAGAAAAACCAGTTAAAATAGTAATTAAAGGACTAGCAGTAAATACCCCAGTTGAGGACATAGAGGAAGAATTAAATAAACTAAATTTTAAAAGTAACCTAACTTAAAAGATTTAAAGACCAGGTTCCCTTGCAAATTTTCCAAATTCAACTAGCAAAAACTGAAAACATTGAGGAAATATATAAACTTAAGGAATGTTGTGGTGTGAAATGCTCGGTGGAGCCATTCCGGGTCAGGAGAAACGCTTTCCAGTGTTACAACTGCCAGGGATGGAATCACGGCTCGTCGCAGTGTCACATTCAACCCAAATGTCTCAAATATGCAGGCCCCCATCAAACTAGAGAATGTAAAAATTCAATTGAGGAAAAACCAAAATGGGTAAACTGCGGAGGAGAAAATACAGCTAAATATTTAGGATATGAAAAGGCCCCCAAATCAAAAAATAAAAACATTCAAAGCAGACCCCAAATAAATTCAAACCCAATTAGGAAAAATTTTAGTTACGCCCAAACTCTAAACAAAAATAATGTAAACAACGTAACAGAAAAACCAAAACAAACAGAACTAAATACCCCTAAACAAAACCAACAAAATAGCACTGAAAACACATTAAATGAAAATACCCTAAGCAATATAATTGAAGTAATAAGATTCTGTAATTATTAATATGTTTGGACAAAATTTAAAAGAAATAAATGATAAACTTGAAAACATAGATAACCAGACAAATTAAATTTTTACACTCGTAAGCATTATGCAGCAAAATAACAAAGGAACTTTAAATAATGCCAATAATAACTAATAAATCAAACGGCTTCTTAATGTCACTGGGACTGCAACAGCTTAAAAAATTAAAATTTCAGAATTAAGAGTCTTTGCTAATGATAAAAATCCGGATTTAATTTTGCTACAGGAAACCAAGTTAAGCGCATGCGAAAATCTTAAAATTGCAAACTACAGTTTTTACCATACACCCAGAGCAGGATTAACACACGGAGGCACTGGAATCTACATTAAAAACCACATTCCCCATGAAAAAATCTCGAACTTCCCACTCAGGCAAATTGATTTAACGCTAGTAGAGATTTACATCAGGGACAACTTAACCCTTCTTTGCAAGATTTTTTCTTGATTTATTTCACCAATAAAGGTCATATAATTCATGCTCAAAATTAAAAGAAAAAATGCTTAAAAAAATCTTGGTATATATTTATAGTATAAATTTAGCAAAAAACAATATGATGGTAATTTCCATCATCATGCAAAGTTATTATTTAAAATAAAAAATTAAATGCAAATTTTTTCAGAAATTGCTCTAAAAATAAAAGTAACACATGTTGCAAACCTTTCTTCCACTCATTTTCAATTTTTTAGCTATAGAAACTCTAATATAATAAAAGAAAATAATAAACGAATTCATACGTTTATTGCAACTACAAGAAACAACGGAATGAGACAATTTTAAGCTCGTTTCACTAATAATGACACTTGTTTATTTTTGAGAGCTATGTTTCTTTTTATGCAATGGACATTAAAAAGGTATCCAAACACGATCAACTTAAAGTGAACTTGTTCTTTTATATAATTTTTGGGCATTATAGGTTATGATGGAAATTTCCACCATTATGCAAAGAAAGGTTAAAGTAGGTTCTATTTACATTCAACCACAAGCAGACACAATGTTTACAATAGACATAGAAAACATACTAAATTTAAATAAAGAATTAATCCTCGCAGGAGATTTTAACTGTAAACACAGACATTGGGACTGTCCCAAAGCAAATAGAAATGGAAAAAACCTTTTTAACTTTGTTGAAAAAACTAATCTACAAGTAATCGCGCCCGACACACCAACAAGATTCTCACATACATCAGCCAATGTGATTGATTTCGCAATAGCCAGGAACATAACTTTTAACTTTACTTCCGAATTCTTAGATGACCTCTCATCCGACCATAAACCGGTAATGATTTGTTTTGACTGAAACTTACCCAACCCTAAATTAACAAGTAAATTAAAAACGAACTGGGATAAATACCAAGATAACTTGAATAATAAAGACTTAAATTTGTCAAAAATAAATAACATTGCAGATTTGGAAACTAGAGTCGAGGAATTAACGGATGAAATTAAAGAAGCGCATGCGGAGGTATCAATAGAAATTAAAAATAAAAACATTAGCGAATTACAAAAAAGCATTAAACTTTTAATCAAAGAGAGAAATAAAGCAAGGAAAACATGGCAGAGAATTAGATATACCCCGGATAAAGCTAAATTTAATAAACTAAACAATAAAATTAGAAAAGAACTCTACGAATTCAACCAAAATAAGTGGAACACCTTCCTAAAAAATTTAGACCCCCAAGAAGGCTCCCTTTGGCAAGCAGCGCGTAAATTTAAAAGATAGCCAATTTATATCTCACCCCTCTAGGATAACCAAAATAACAAAATTGCATATCCGAAAAGACAAAGTTGAGGTCATAGCAAATAGTTTAGAAAAACATTTAAAAATAACATGATAGGAAACAACCTAATTAACAAAGGAGTAGACGAAATCGTAAAAATTTTTAATATGAATAACAGAGAAGAAAACACAGAAACAGTGCTTCCAAACGAAGTAATAGATTCAATTAAAAAACTTAAAACCAAAAAAGCGCCAGGTAAAGACAGCGTAAATAATAACATGGTCAAAAACCTAACCTTAAAATTTCTCATTCAGCTAACATTCATAATAAACGCGATGCTATACTTAAAACACTTCCCAGTAAACTGGAAATTTGCAGAAGTCAGGCCAATTCCGAAACCTGGTAAAAACTTAAATAAAGCTGATAGTTACAGACCGATAAGTCTTCTATCATCCTTAAAAAAAATTGCTGAGGATATAATACTGGACAGGATAAGAAAATTTTGTAGTGAAAATAAAATACTTAAACCTAAGCAATTTTGTTTTCAACCCAAGCTCTCCACAGTACACCAACTCCTAAGAATCACGGAAAACATACACGAAGATTTTAAATATAAGGAACATATAGGCGCTGGCCTATTAGATATCGCAAAACTTTCAATAAAGTCTGGATCGAGGGTTTAATTTATAAACTAATTTTCTTAAAAATCCCAGGGAACCTAGTTAAATTAATCCAAAGTTATTTAAATAATAGAAAATTCCAGGTCAGATATAAAGAAACCTTCTCACAGAAGTCAGGAATATATTTCTATATATTCCATATATATTCTGCAAGGCAGTAAATTTGGACCGTTACTATTTTCATCATACATAAATGATATCCCGAAGCAGACAAACACGATCTTAGCACTTTTTGCTGATGACACCGCGATTTTAACTAAAAATAAAAAGATAGCTATTAAAATTCTAAATGAACACTTAATAAAACTCAGTACTTGGTTTAACGCGTGGAAAATTGAATATAATGTAGAAAAAACCCAGCAATAGTTTTCACTAAAAATAATAAAATACCAGGCAGTAATATTAAAATTAATAATCAAATCATACCACGGTCCAACAAAGTTGAATATTTAGGTTTAACCTTAGACAAAAGATTAATTTACAAATCTCATTTCAATAAAATCATTAAAAAATATAGGGCAGCGAAAGCAGTACTATTTCCAATGTTAGGCTACAAATCAGAACTAAATCTAAAAAATAAACTACTAATTTACAGGTCAATGTTGCGCCCAGTGGTCAGCTATGCCTGCCAAATTGTGGGAGGTGCAGCTGACAGTCATATTAAAAAGCTCCAAATCCTCCAAAATAAAATACTCAGGTTAATTTCCAAGTGCCATGGTACTTCAAAAAGGAAGCTATCATGTGTGACCTATATATCAATCTCTCCATTTATTTTTTCCAGATCAGTTTGAAGTTTTACATCAATCTTCCGAACATAGAAAACGATGAAATAGCCAAGATCCCGATATACATCATCTTCAACGAGGCAAACAAGAACAGACCACGGACAGTACTTAGACTAAAGCCTAACACCTAAGACTACAGAACACAATCAAAAGCGTTGCGAGTCGGACAACAACACGAACATCAGGTCGTATATTCACTTTTTTAAATGAAATTACTTAAATTTTATTAACTTAAAGTTTTTTGATTTTTTTTTTCCTTCCTTCTCTTTCCTTCCTATCCTTTCAGGTATAAAATTAACCATGACTAATAAATTCTTGCTATTTCGGAGTTATTGATCATTTGTTTAGTTTTTCAGGAACACTTATCCCACAGGAGATTGAACTTCGGTTCTGGAAATCCATACACCAGCATACCGTCTCGACCGTCTACCTCTGAAAAGGTATAAGCCCTTGCTCTAAAAATAATTTGATTTTCAATAAGTTTATGAGATACTGCCAACTGAGAACCACGAATTTAATAATACCGGTAACGTAACGGAAATGGACTTCGCCTGACATGATTTTTGGTAGGCTGAACTTTTTAATCATACTGTATAACCCTCTTGAAAATTATTCTTTCTATTCCAGAAAAAATGCTCAGTGTAAAAAATGTCAGATTGTTAAAAAATCGAGACATTTCTAGCACACAGATGAACAGGTCAGATTTTGATGATAGGACTGGTTAGTTGGTCAATGTACTGAATCATAACGGACATGCAACTGCATTTGTCTATTATACAGCGTTTGTGATAAAAATGAAAGATCGAGAAATATCGGAAATGTAACACATAAGAGATTTTTGATGTCACCAAAGTGGCCCCAGAAAGCGTACAAGATTAGCTGATGGTGCCACAGACTGCTTTCGTCAATATTTTGTAGAAGGTATATTGAATACTTTTGATTCTTTCATATCAAACGGGATCATAATTACCCGATTGGAAATTTAAGGTAGACATTCATGGCATCCACTTAAAAAATCGTCATTGAGTCATGATCACGGGTGCTTCTGCTTGCATACGTGTTGAAATACAGCGAAATAGACATCAAAGTGGCATGATATATAGTGTCTTCTTAGAAATCACGCTTTTGTTTTAGTCAATGTCATCCAGTGTACGTTTGTGACAGCAATCTTGTGATACGTGTAAGCAGGCTACTGCCATCAAGAGCTATATCACAGGAAAAAGCTGTATCATGGCTTTATCTGCATTGTTAACAATATGATGGCTCAACTATATATGGAAGACATGATTCATCCGGCAACTTATCCAAGAAAGGCCGAATGCCATATGTCAGTATATGTATATAATTCCGAACTACACATAGAGCTAATCAACAATATTCTTTTTAAAGTCACCAGATGCTTTCTTGGCTACCTGTCTCTTTGAATTTACTATTGATGAGAATACTCAAGACATCATTAGACGCCATTTTTTAAGACTGACATGTTCATGATCATATTATGAACTCAAAATATTGGTTGAGAGAGAATGGATAGTTAGACTTTAGAAGGCAAAGTACACACAATTAGTTCTATACTTAAACGCATGATGGAAAATATTGGCACTAAAGTTGGCCCAACAAATTACTGAGAATACTCTATAATCTCCCTATTCATAAGTGTATCATTTCTTAATATACATGAATCATTGATTGTTGTTACAGTTTTTTTATCCTTCTCGCATAGAGTATATATATATATATATATATATATATATATATATATATTCGTTTGGAGAAAAAGTTATCCATTATTTTTTCGGTAGACGCCTGTAGTGATCGCTATCTCGTGAGGTATCTATCAAACAATTTCAGATTTATACTCGTTGAAAAGGTGACATTTGACACTAAAATATTCTCTTGCGGTTTTTTGTTTGATTCATTCAGTTACGAGTACAAGGTTTCAAAATTGGAAGACAACAAACAGAAAATTCGATGCATTTTAGTTTTTCTCTTGTAACGGCGAAAAAGATAGCCGGGTGGCTAAAATTGTGAAAGGTGTTTATCATCGTATATAAGACTTTAACAACCAGTTAGGTACAATTTTTGTTTCGTCGATTCCGTTCGGGTATTTTTGATGTTAGAGATGCACTTCGCTTGTGGATACAACATCGTCGAAAATGTCTATAAAATATCAAAAATGATCGAAGTTAACCGCATGTCAGTAGTCGTAACTTCGCACAAGAGCTAAAAATCTACATGAAAACTGTTTTAAACCTTTTTACAAAGCGAATCTGAAAGAAGTTACAAAAAGTTCACGTAAAAATAATGGATTTCTTTTTCCCCAAACTAATATATGCTCTTATTTTTCATAATGAGGAAATTATTATTATAAATAATATGCTATTGGAATGTTATTTAGAAAGAAGTGTTATTTAATATTTGTGTATTGTAATATTCCAAAACAAACGTAGAATACCAAAATTATCATATAAAAACAATATTTTGTATCATCTACGAATTACAATTTAATACTAATAAGAAAACACAAAACCAATATTTAGAAAGAATTATTATTTATTATTTAATGTTCGTATAGTATACAACTTGATGCTGAAAATTAAAATTTCTTTCTTTCTTTCTTTTTTTTTTTTTAAATTATTGCGAAGGGTGTAATGTTGTTATATTTGTATTATTTAAGCTATTCATTAAATAAAATTTATTATTTAGAAGAAAATTTTATTTAATGTTTAAACAATCCCCTATTTAATAAAGTATTTTTTTTCACTCGAATGGAAAAAATTAAAATTAATCACAACCAAATTAAAGTTATTAAGAAAAAAATTGCCTTCAAGCTTTAGTAACAATCGGAATACACTCGACATAGTTCAATAAATAATAGAAAATTCTTTTCTATTCTATCAACATAGTCCAACAAATATAAAAAAAATAATAATAAAATGAAAAAAAAACACCCTCTCGATGTTTACTTATTAGTCAGCTACAGTTTCTTATGTATAAGAATATAAATAAATAGAAAATAAAAATCATCGGCACTTTAAAAAGATTTTTTTCTTTAATTCTCTCATTTCATCCGGAAACGCGGCTCAATTGCTGAGCAAACGCTAACCTTAGTCAGTTTGGCGCCTTTCCTGCATGGCACGAGTTGAAAATCGAATTGGCTTGTTTGGCGGGAAAGTTTACTTTTGAGCCGATCCAGAAGTGAGGCAACCATGCCGTCATTGGCTCATAATCGCCTCAGAAAGCATGCCACACCGCAAAGCCCGCTTATTGACAAGTGGCCGAGAATATTTTCCTCTCTCTGTCTGCTGGGAACAGAGCGACTCGGCCGCTACTTATTCAACCTCTGGCTCAAAGAGAGTTCAGTCTAGCAGGTGTTAAGAGTTTCACCGCCAATCGAGATGAATGAAGTTTAGATACTGATATTTCGGACCTGATACACGGAAGAATGCATTTCTTCTCGGTTGACATGATACAAATTGAAATAAGAGAAAAAAGTTTTTGAAGAAAAGGAAAAAAAAAAAAACTATTTTTTTCGCATGGAATCATGAATGCGGCAGAATTGTCACCTCATTGCCGAAGGAGGAGTGTTTTGGACGGCTATAAGGAGGGTGACTTTTCCGTTAAAAAAGAACCCGACGAAGATTTTAAGGTAAGAATTTAAGATTTTTATACTGTGTTCTGGAGATATATCGATTTGTTTTGGGTTGGAAAAATATGTGATAGAAAATAAAACTGTTTTTCTCTGATATTACAAGAGTATTTCAAATGATGATTGAAAATAAATAAATAATTAATTTGAATAATAATTGGTTAAAATAACACTGGAATTTATTTTTAAAAACATTAGTTTTTATTTTTTATTCAACTTAGAAAAAACATTTTTTACGAGCACAAGTTTTGGTATCTGTCATACAAATCGATGTAAGAAAATGGGCATGAAAAGTATTAAGAAATTTTTTTATGATAAATTTTTTTTTAACTATTAAGAAATAAATTTTATGAAAAACAATTTTTTCATTTTTTTCTATAATCAACTTATGGAAAATTTGTATTTGAAAGGAATTATTCTATGAATAGTTTTAATTTATTTTTCCTCTATTTTCCTATTTTCAAGCATAGTTATTTATTATAATGCTTACAAATAGGAAAATAGTGAAATTATTATTTTTATAAATGGTACAATATATTGGAGCTTTGAAATGATTGGCTAAGAAATATTTTAAGAAATTGTTTCATTTAACTCAAGTATATTATTAAAAGGTAAGAAAATATAAGCATTTTAATGACATTACTGTTAAGAAACAGTTTAAGGAACTCTTAAAAATTATGATAGCTCATCATATCTTTCATAAGATGCGCTTATTCTGCCATCTTTACCTGTAATATTTTTACTTATTTATGTATGCAAATAAAGAATATTTGTATAATAAATGTTTTAATACCTAGATTTTAAATATTTTTATAGGATAAAACGTAGAAAAGCTAAATAAAAATTTAAATTTAAGTTATGATGAACTCTATACAATTAGGTTATTGCCACACAAGAGTGTTTCCCCCTCATAAAATAAGAAACTATTTTTTCCTTCAAAACTTTTTAATTATTTAAATATAATTTATTTTAATTTAAAAGTTTTTTCAATAAAACATTTAATTCATAAAATAATTCACAACTAAAATGAATTTGAATCTGACAGTGAATACAATACGAGAATGAATACGATACTCGAAAAGGAAAAGGAAATTTGTACAGATTAATAAAATCGAATTCATCAGATAAAAATAACCTGAACATTTTTCTGAATAAAGTAAGAAGTTAAATATTCTTATCACATTCTATATAAAGTGAAATTTAAAGTAATCGTATGTAGTTTATTGTTCGAAGTAAATTCAAAACTAAAAATGATTTTTCCCTTTCGAAGAATCAAATATTACTTTTAGCCGCTAAACTTAACAATAGATACAGTATTAATATATGACAGTAATATATAACTAATATGACAGTATAATTAACATATATGTTATTAAACGACTTCTTAGGTCATATTTTCCTCATATAAGAAGTCATATAATGTTCTTTTCCTAACAAAAATGATTATTCTGACCAAAAAATTTTAATAGAAAATAATTCATTAAAAATAACAGATTGTTTTTAATTATTTGATGAATTAAAATTTTTTCCAGAATAAACTAAATTATTTTTAATGAATTTTATTTCCATTTCAAATTCTGAATAATTTTATTGATAAATGTTTTGTTTCGCTGTACAATTTTTTGTGAATTTTTTCTTATCATATAACAAACTATTCAAAAGCCTATATAATCTTATTAGTTAATAAAATAAGAATGGTATAAAAATTTATCCACCACTTCATAAAAGCATTACTTATTTTTGGTCATATTGAAAACTCATTTTAAAATTAATCTTACCATTAATAAATTTTATGCTTTAATAATAGATAAAAAGTAAATATTATATAAATAAAAAAATGTAATGCAAATATAAAAGCCTATAGAACTATTTATATTTAAGTAAAATAAGCAGTTATTATCATATTTTCGTTGAACATAAATAATTCAGTGAAAATACCAAATGATGATTTGAGGGTAAAAATAAAATTATTTTTCGTATGCTTAGATGAGAAATTTTTTCAAAATCAATCCAATCTTATGAAATCCTTTAAAATAAATAAAAATTGATTTACAAATTTCTTTAAATATAAAGAAAGTTTTTAACAAGACATATACTATGAGTAGAAAACCAAGGAACAATGTGGGAATAGTTCCCTAAATTAAATGATAGTTTAAAAATTTAAGTGAATTAAATAGAGTAATTTACATTTTTTGTTTATGGTAATTATGCATATTGTAGCCATTATGTAGCGAGCAATTTATAACAGGAACTTATTTAAAAGAATACGAAAAGATAAACAATTTTCAATTATGCAGCTATAATGTGTCGAGAAAAAAATTCGATACCTGTGAAAATCCAAATCACAATTCTGACAATTTCAAACAAACCAATTAATAAAAATGAATTTATTACGGTAAATAATTACCATAAATAATAAATATACATTTTTTATTTATGGTAATTATATATCATATTGTAGCGATTATGTAGCGAATAATTTATGACAGGAACTTATTTCGTAGAATACGAATAGATAAAAATCTGTCAATCATGTAACTATAATATACTGAAAAAAAATTCCCATACCTGTAAATCTAAATCACAATTCTGACAATTTCACATTAACCAATTAATAACAAAATATGATTAAAACTTAAAATAAAAGGAAATGAATTAAAAA
>JAPDSC010121476.1:0-13876 GCA_026290005.1 Latrodectus geometricus | reverse complement strand
ATTAAAGAAAAACTGTAAAATGTACCCAATTTTCTCTTTGTTGTGAATTCCATTTTAAATAGAATGCAACCAAACGGGGAAAAAAATTAATAAAAAAAAAATTTTTTTTTAAGCGAAACGTCAGTTTTCCAACGAATCTCAAATTGTTTAATCGATATTTTACGAGATATCGATCACAGTAATCATCAATGGCAAAATAATGGATTTCTTTTTTCCCCAACAAAATATTAGTTTGGGGAAAAAGTAATCCATTATTTTTTCGGTAGACGTCTGTAGTAATCGATATCTCGTGAGGTATCTATCAAACAATTTCAGATTTATGCTCGTTGGAAAGCTGACATTTGACACTAAAATATCCTCTTGCGGTTTTTTGTTTGATTCATTCAGTTACGAGTACAAGGTTTTAAAAATGGAAGACAACAAACAGAAAATTCGATACATTTTCGTTTTTCTCTTGTAACGGCGAAAAAGATTGCCGGGTGGCTAAAATTGTGAAAGGTGTTTATTGTTCTATATAAGACTGTAACAACCAGTTACGTACAATTTTTGTTTTGTCGATTCCGTTCGGGTATTTTTGATGTTAGAGATGCACCTCGCATGTGGATACAGCATCGTCGAAAATGTCTGTAAAATATCAAAAATGGTCGAAGTTGACCGCAAGTCAGCAGTCGTAACGCGCAAGACCTAAAAATCTACATGAAAGCTGTTTTAAACCTTTTTACAAAGCGAATCCAAAAGAAGTTACATAAAGTTCACGTGAAAATAATATATTTCTTTTTAATAATATTATACCTAATATTATAAGGATATTAAACTCCGATGAATGAATGATACGAATAACGGGAAACTTGATATTCATCTTAACACAAATGACACATTTTTCTACGCATGCCTTTACGAAATAATTTAGAGATTTTTTTATAGAAAATATCCCCCCCTCTCTTTTTATCAAAAATTGCCATCCTATTTGACCAACGATATTTGACCAAAGTATGTATTTATCTTACCAAAATCTCGTAAAGCAGTTATTTTTCTTCTTAAAACAATTCTTTGACACTTCGAATTTCAGATCAGACCAAGAAAAATATTTGACGATTTGTTCTGTAGTTTTTGGAAAGTAAAAGCCATTATAATTGATTTTATATTTTGAAAAATTTTTTGTCAAATAAGGGATCCGCAACAAATTAAATAAAATGTTATTTCGTTCATGAAAAGCTCAAAATATCAGCAACAGAGTATATAAACTGAAAAAAGCATCCATTTGGGAAAGACTTGCATAGAATTATGAACGTTTATTTAAAAGGAAAAAAGTTTAAAAATGTTTCCCCGGAAGAGGCAACGTTTAAAACCCTTTTTAAGTCCCCGTATACCCAGGGGATATAGAGGCCTCGGCGGCCTGGTTCGTTAGAGCGTCTTTCTCACTACCGGAAGGTATTGAGTTCGTAACCTGGCTTACCCGGATTGGGATTCGTTATATATGTCGTGGCTGCTATGTCCTTCAAGTGAATGATACCTCTGGGGGTCAGGTCAAGTATTCGGGGGTATTCTGCTTGGTCGCTGCTACTTGATGAAGAAGATTCCCACACAGCTGCTTTTCACTAAATGGTACAGCCCAACTCAGGGCTAGGCACAGGGAGCATGTTGGTGCAACAACAGTTAATATTTACTACGATAATTAAGAAATGTATTAATTGCTACAATATATATTTCTAGAGAAATTTCTATAACAATCAATTAATTTAATCAATACATATTTAACCCTTCTTTGCATAATGGTGGAAATTTCCATCATAACCTATAATGCCCAAACATTATATAAAAGAACAAGTTCACTTTAAGTTGATCGTGTTTCGAAATTTTTTTAATGTCCATTGCATAAAAAGAAACATAGCTGTCCAAAATAAATAAGTGTCATTATCAGTGAAACGAGCTTAAAGTTGTCTCATTCCGCTGTTTGTTGTAGTTGCAATAAACGTATGATTTTGTTTTATTATATTACAGTTTCTATAGCTAAAAAATTGAAAATGAGTGGAAGAAAGGTTTGTAACACGTGTTTCTGTTATTTTCCTCTTTTATTTCAATTTAGTACTAAGCTAATGATCTAACTTTGGATGATGATGGAAATTTTTAGCATATTGTTTTTTGCTAAATTTATACTATAAATATATACTAAGATTTTTTTAACCATTTTTCCTTTAATTTTGAACATGAATTATATCAACTTGATTTATTTCACCAATAAAGAAAAAATCATGCAAAGAAGGGTTAAATATGGATATTTGTAAGAGCGATAAAATTGTGAATACTGCACCAAAACTAATTATTGCATAAATAGACTGTTGTGTGTGGGGATTTTATTTGATAATTTTGTATAAATCTGCTTTACCTCCAATATTTAATACTATTAAATGTTTTGCTTTTGATAATCATCCTTCCTTGTCGGTAGGAGGATAGACAATAATCCCATAGTCAGTTTTCCAATTTAGAGATTGAAACCAGAGCAGATCCATAGCCTGGCCAATCACCCCCCAAAGGTATTAATTTGGAATGAGAACATGGAACACATTGCGAACCGACATATTTTACCTGCCTCAATCGCCATCAGTGAACACGAGGGATCTTCGTCTAACCCGGGATTCAAACTCCCTACCTTCCGTTAACGAGAACAATAACCCTAATCAACTAGGCCACCGCGGCCGACGTTTGTCTGTCAGTGCTGTTAAACACCACCCCATAAGTAAAATGAAATTCGGTTACGTGTGTAACCGAATTTGATTGTAGTTAAATTAATATATTCTTCAAATAAGTAACAAGAATAAGATTTCAAGTTTAATGCCACCTTTGTTGAATAATGCATGATTGCCGACCTAAAAAATCACCACTCGAATTCAGTCATTTTTGTTAAAAGGAATCAAATCTATGAAATGAAAATAAGAAATCCAATCATTCAGCTGCAAGCTCGACCACGAACTTATCAAAATAAAAAGAAATACATCTTGTGGAAACATTTTTATTGCATTTTGACCATTTTGTATACGCTTAAAGACATGCATCCTAAATTGATAGCTTTCAATCATCCTGTACGAGCATCAACATCCTAAATTGATAGCTTCAAATACGTTATGTTTTTGAATAGAATAGATCTTTCAGTATCTTACATTATTCACAACACAGAATAATATGTATTTTCGAAATATATATAAATAACTTTTGGATATCAGTATTTTGAACACGAAAATGTCACAGTATTAAGTATACTTGGTATGTGGCCGGATGTAACAATAATAACAATAAATTGAGTCACAGCATTATTGAAATAAAAATAAGACAGAAAATAATTAATAAGTGAGAAAATTTCTGCGCATATTTTTCAAAATCTGACAGTTAACACCATTAAAATTTGATGATTTTGCTTTGGGTGCACATTTTTCCTTTTATGAGAGGGAAGCACAAAATCCACGATGCCACGAAATAAATCAGTCTTGTTTGTCTCGCTCGGTATACGATTTGAAGAAGGGTGGTTGTAGGGGGAGGGGGAGAAAGTGAGTCGCCACGGACACCTCTCCATTCCCCTCATGGGGCCAATCAAGTACCAATCAACAGCTGATTGTCCTGGACGAGGACCTCGGCGTCTCTAATATCAGCTGGAGGAGAGGGGAAACCCAAGAATGTCAACCTTCCTCCCCCTAGAGGAATAGCTGTCCCTCTCCAGCGTTCATTCTTGTGTCAGGAGAACCTCACTGTGACCGTCTGGAGAATCAAAGTCCTAAGTGTTGACAGAAGTGACCAGTCGAGACGTGACGGGCATTCCAATGTCCAAAGAAGAATGCCATCGCTTCACGCCCCCTCTAGTTGTCCGTGCAACAATGGGTTGTTGACTGTCATGGCATAGGGGGCGACGTACTTTTGAGGGGTGTCCTTGTGTGAGTCATCCCTTTTCTCGTCATCCAATTTTGGGCAGCATAGAATTGCATTTCTAAATACTAGGGCATGATTGATTAACCCCCATATATCCTGCATGAGTGAAATTAACATACGATGTATGCTATTTTATCAACAAGATTGCATATTTTTTTCGCACTTTTTTGGTGCTTTAAAAGTCAAATTTAAAAGTTTAAAGGTAAGTTTAAAAGTTAAAAAATCAAATTTAAGTTAAAAAGTCAAATTTAAAAGTTAAAAGTTTAAAGTCAAGTTTAAAAGTCAAATTTTTATGCTCTATACACAGCATAAATATATGGAAAAGGAAAGCGATACAATATATTCCCTAATTTTTCAAGCATTAAAACTAAGTTCCTCATTTAATTATTTCTAATATTTAGGCTAAGGAAACACAATAATAGTTTTAATTTCTAATTTTACCAATAACAGTTTGTGTATGCTGAGGGATCTATTAATAACTATAGCATTTTCTATTAAAATAATCAAAGACAATGAAATAAAGTACTTTAATTTCTTTGATTTGTTCATAAATTATCCCTTTTTTGTGCTTATAAATCAATGTACACATAATCGTAAATAGATATAAATAAATAAATATAATTAATTACTTTGTCTAATGGTCAGCTCGGTCATGGATGTACTTTCTCTCTCTCTTGTCTTTGTCCTTTCCTTGTATGAATATTGAGGTGGTTGTCATGTTAGTTAGAAATAGAAAGCCAGAAATGTATCACAATAAACAAACCTTTCTTTTTATTTTCATGTCCCATTCCTAAAAATTTTATAAATAAAGTATGTCTTTATATTCAGGCTTGAACCATACTTGCTATTTGGTTGTGTTCCTTTTTAGTATTTATGTCTATTTTTGCACATATTACCCGCACATATTATAATTTTGTATAAATTAGGAACTTATTTAACGTAAAATAGTAGTGAAGCAGGAAGCAATATCTTCAACATTTTAATAGAATGCAGCCAATGGATCTGAATCAAATAAGCAGGTAATTCACCTTTTTTATAATGTTTTTGAATTATTTCAGATGACTGGACTTCTTGTTTTCGGCAATAGGATTTCATAACGAACCGACTTGAAATAAATTGACAACCCATATCCTTTGATGACAACATTCTTTGTATCAGAAGTAGCTGGAGAGGCCTAGACAAGCAGGAATGTGTTCAGGAGAAGCCTCCTCCAAAATCACTTGGTGCGGTCTTTAAATTGCTTAGAGAGCTTTATAGTTATAAGGCTTTAATTGAATCAAAACTACCATAAAGTTCATTCCATTTGTCTCTCTTAATTTTCGTATAAAATCTTTTCTGTTCTGCATCAACTTTGCATAATTCGACTCTTATTACATTGCAGTCGTTACTTTTTAGAACTTCGGAAAGTTTTCTACACTCTTCCAGAAGAGGTGGAGAAAGGATAATTGGATAGGGATTTTTTTTCACTTTATTCCGAAAAATGTTATGTTTGACAGCTTTAACTATAATCTTTTTAAGAGTGAACCAATCGGTGTCGAGATTATCGATAATTGAATTCTTATCAGTTTTACCAGAAATAAAATCTGTGAAGGATTGCCAATTCGCCCGATTAAAGTTCCAGCCTTTTTTCAGTGTTGGTGTAAACTGAATGTATCCGGAACTACTTTGATATACCCACCAAATCGGAAATTTGGCGACTGTTTTTCCCTCACCAACCATAATACCTGTTTTTGGCGCCCTTTTTCACTTGCCAAGATGGGTTCTAGCTAAATACAAATAATTAATAGATAATAAACTTAAAAAAAAACAACTCAGAAAATGGTACAAAATACAAGAAAATACTAAATTTGGCAACAGCAAATACCTAAAAGCTGAAAAAACCTAAATTGGTAACACCAAAATAAGAAACAGCAACTCTAAAAAGTCCGTAGGCCAGTGCCAGATTTGACGCGTAATTTTTGGGGGGTATATCAAAGTTGTTCCATGTATCCTATTAAGTTCCATTAAAACCGAAAGATGGTCAATTCCTATATCTTCCAAAAACTCCAGTTGCAAGAAAAAGAAAGTTCAGGGCTAACAAAAGAAATATCAAGAGACTCGTGTTGTTGTTGCTTATCTCCAAGAAGTCTGACGGAATCAGATCAAATCAAGGAATCCGTTGATGGAAAGGAAATCGATGACAAGGAAGTGTAGATATCGTCCCATACAATATTCATACAGTCCAGGAGATGCCTGGTGTTTGTAGCATTTGGGCAGAGAGGGAAGATTTTGTTACCAGCTACGAAGGTGACACATTTCTGGTGGCCAGAGGCAAGACGTGCGAGGCAGGAGCTGGATTTCCTGTCACAGGAAAGAGCCAGAGAAAGTTTTGGCTTTCTACCTTTGTAATAGAAGAGACACTTTGGAGTTATAAAAATATAAGTAAAGAGTAAGAGTACCATCATTAAGAAGTAGAAGAGACCCTTTGTGGAGTAGAAAAGACTCTTCGCAGTTATAATTATATGAGTAAAGAGTAAGAGTACCATCATTAAGTAGAAGAGAGACTTGGGAGTAGAAGAGACTCTTTGGAGTTATAATTATATGAGTAAAGGTATAATCATTAAGAAGTAGAAGAGACCCTTTGTGGTGTAGAAGAGACTCTTCGCAGTTATAATTGTATGAGTAAAAGTAAGAGTACCATCATTAAGTAGAAGAGAGACTTGGGAGTAGAAGAGACTCTTTGGAGTTATAATTATATGACTAAAGGTATAATCATTAAGAAGTAGAAGAGACTCTTTGGAGTAGAAGAGACTCTTCGCAGTTATAATTATCTGAGTAAAGAGTAAGAGTATCATCATTAAGAATGTGATGTTTTTAGTTGTCATTGAACCACAATATTAATTAAAAGTTTAAAATTAAACATCAACAATCAAAATTCAAAATATTGTCAAAATCATCATCTAAAGTTATTGAATCGTTGCCTTCCAACCATAAATAACAATGTGATACGAAAAATATTTGATATCCGTTATCATGTTATAGGAAATGTAAAGATAAGGTACCAGCTTGCACATATATCAGTGTTTGCAGATGTACATTTATTAAACAATATACTTAAAAGTAAACACTTAGCTCTTACAATAATATCCTTCATAGAACTAGGTAAGGGATAACTATTTTGTTTTATTTCTAATGGCGGCCACCCTTGAGCAAGTAAGTAACATTAGCCCATTTGCCGCAACAAGGTCGGAAACTGCTACTCATTTTATCGTTACCCGGTGGGCACCTGTGAACCAAGTCACGGAGCTACGAGTAGCATCGCCCACGCCACACCACCACAAACCCGTTTTTAGGGCGGGCCGCATTCATCCATCATCTGAGGAAAAGACAAAAAAAACACAGACAGAGAAAGAGAAAGTACATTCATGCCCGAGCCAGTATTCGAACCCAGGTCCTCCCCATCCGTAGACAGTTACGCTAACCACTAGACAGGCTGGGCGGCAGGGATCACTATGGTTAAGGTCATCAGATCATGATCATCTGCTTAGGAAGTTCCAGACTCGAATCCATCCCCAATCGAGCAATGCGAAATAGATGATAAAAGCATTTCAAATTGAAATATTTATATATACCACCTGCCTGACTTAATATTAGAACAGAACTCTCCGGTTAAGAAGGTCTCACGTTCGATTTCGGAGTCTTTTGAATACTAGGAAAAGAATGGTGCGTTTCTGCTTTCCCCATACACATTGATAATGTTGGATGCATGAAATTTTACGGGTTTTCCTTTGTAAAAGGATCCATTAGTTAAAAAAAAATTCCTAACGAAATGCCAAACTTAGTAAACGCTTGTATACTTTATAACATTCTCCAGCTTTTTGAACTATTTATTTTTAATTATTAATGATGTCTATTTACTTGTGACTTTAGCGAGACTTCCCGCAATACGCGTTGTGTGGAAACCACTGTTTGTTTCTTTATAGGCGTGTTAAATATACAATTGTTAAAATAATTTGTTAACTGTATTTTTTGACAAATGAAAGCATTCCAGACCGCGGAAGTCGAGATTATAACATATTTAACAATAGCCTTCATCTCAGAAATAAATGTTAATTAGATAATTAAGAATAATATGTTTAGTTAAATGTGTATGTGTTTCATTCTAATATTAATTTATCTTTTTAGTGGATTATTGTATATTTTAAAATAATTATACTTAAGTAATATCTTTTTCGCGTTTTTAAAACCATGCTATGACAAAAAACATTATTGAACAATTTTCAAACAAACTTTAAGACACCTTTTGTAAAAAATAAATTGAAAATTTTATGTTCATTTTATATATACATATCTAAACATAAAATTTCTATTTAAATTTCTTTTAAAATTAAAATTTTTCGTTTTTATTTCCTTTTATCTCCGGTATTAATAATAAAACAATACAGATAATTACACGATTATGTTGAATTAATAGAAAAAGCATAAAAGTAAAATATATATAGAACGTTTTTTTCTATGAGGAAAATAATTGATTGAATAGGGATCTGTGATCTCACAGATGATAATACTTTTCGGTTTGATCTACAAAACATCTTCATAACAGTTCTATTTATTATTATTATTTCTTTTTTATCTAAAAAGCTTCTTAAGCTTTTTATTTGAAGCTTCTCCTTGGAACTGGGATTGATGTAAGGTTTATGGCGAGGAAAAATTAATTAAATAGGGATATTCTACTTGAATTGTTTCATTTCCCCAAGATCATAATGGCTTAGTTAATCGCTCACATCTGCGCCAACAGATCTCCTCGCCAAATATCTTCGCCAGGAAAGATCCATCCGAATCGTGCTCGCCCATGAAAAAAACAGCTTTGGGCCTTTGGGGAATAGAAGGATGTGTTTGCTGAGGATGTGAGCCACAATCGCAGGCTTTCACAGAACTATTTGTTTTACGCATATTGTTCAGCGCGCAAGAATACACGAGGTGATGGAGACCTAATGTGAGACTGATCTATGTCTCTGACGTATGTCGCAACAGGAAGCCCCCCGAACAGTCATTTCAGACGATTTATTTCATGCCTTTTTCTCAAAACTGTTGAATAAGCGCTTTGTGGTGACGTTATGTAAGAAAGGAAAATGGCATGCCTTTTAGTATATTCTTTATTTATTTGGAAATAGTTATAATGATGTCTCGATTTTCACGTTTGTCAACCAAATTAGTCATTTAAACATGAATAATACGAGTGTGTAAGCTTACTATAAGAATTCATTGAAGAATCAAATACATTCGGAAAGAGCACATCACATTTTGAACGATTAGCCGACTCATTGAGGTATTCACAATAAGGAATAAGACGATATTGGTTCATTGTGTTAATTTCTATTGAAACAATCAATAGCGGACAATCTAAATGTATTTATTTTAGTTGTTCTCTATTAATTGCGTAATTTTTTTTAAACATTTTATGTAATGGCAAATTTTTAAGCAATTTTTCTAAAAGATTTTATTGAAATGTGTGTCAAAATTTAATTTAGCGTAATACAACTGCACTCCAAAGAAAATATTAATTTATTTTATGCGATATTTTAAGAGTAATTTATGAATTAAAAGATTTCTGTAATAATCCTTCTTAAAAAAATATTAAAAATTTTATAAAAATTTTACATAAAATAAGTGATTCAGGAGAAAAAAAAAAACCCTTTTAAAAGTTTATTTGTATATGAACAAAAATATCAAATACTTTCTTTCAAGCATTAACACTTTTAACTCATTGTTTTAATATATGCCACCCACCCTGTCTGGAGGTTAGAGTACCTGACTATGGATGGGGAGGGCCTGGGTTCGAATCCCGGCTCGGGCATGGATGTACTTTCACTCTCAATGTTTCTTGTGCTTTTCTCAGATGATGGATAAATGTGGCCCGCCCTATGAACGGGTTTGTGGTGGTGTGGCGTGGGCGATGCTACTCGTAGCTCCGTGACTTGGTTCACAGGTGCCCACCGGGTAACGATAAAATGAGTAGCAGTTTCCGGCCTTGTTGCGGCAAATGGGTTAATTACTCTAGTGTGCCCACCATTAGAAACAAAAAAAAATGTTTCAATATATGTTGTGTATCAGTACAAGCATATATAAAAACAATTATTAAATAAGACTTACAATGGTCAAGTTTACCAAACAAAAGTATATATAAATGATACGGCATTTTCTTAAAAAAAATGGTATTTAATGAAAAGTAATTCGTTTAGATCATAAATTTCATTTTTGCAATTGGAAAAAACTAATTTTGGGTGAATACGAGAACAAACTCAAGGGCTTTTTTCATAATAAAATCTATTTGGGGATAATACAGATTAAACAAATGGTCATTCGCTATTAGTTATCTTAATTATTAATTTATTTTACTATAATTCACTGAATTTCCTAATAGTGAAAAAAAAAATTCGGTTCATTCTCTCTCTCTTTCACACACACACATATATATGTATATACACACACATATATATGTATATACACTCATACTAATAAAGGTACTTTTGAAATAGATATAAAAGTCCCTCCTCAGAGCGACAATTGACACATAAATCATAATTTAAGAAAAAAATGACATTTTGTGCAAAAAATAAATAAATAAATAAATAAATAAAAAATTATTATTCTAAGTAATTCAAAAATTGTATTCTGTGGTATCCCAACCAAACTTTTCAAATGTCAAACAATTAGAGCTGTGTTGAGAATAAGCAATTCATTAACATTCTGTCTTAACTGTAAACCGAATTCGATTCAGCGTGTGTTTATGGCGAGTTCTTAACTCCTTATTTTTCTACAATTCGTTCACCCTGGCTTAGTTTAAACATTCTTATAATGGGCTGGACACAACGGGTAATGAATTCTGTCCCCCCCCCTCCAACTTCTTCGGACCTCCCACCGCGTCTATCGTTTGTAAATTGTGAGAAGCGTCGCAAATTACCCGCGCGAACCAGAAAACCTCTTCCCTTCATTTCACGCAAGGGCAATTCGGATTTTTCATTATTATTATTATTATTTTTTTTATTTAGGGTTAACTTTGACGACCGAAGATAATTCTTTTTACAGGAAGAGTAATGATTTTTTTGTCCTCCTAAGCCTTTGTCTTAAGCCACTAAGCAACCTCCTTTAAAAAAAAAAATAAAGTGAATGTATGTATATTAAGGCATTTCAGGGTTGGGCTCTTAAGTTGTAAATAAAGTTCACCACAGAGTGGGGGCAACTAGTTTTCTAGGGATGCCTTCTGTGGTTGCAGCTGATTTTTTATTCGACACGCTCGATTTCACTCGTTTCAGAAGCAGGTAGTTCACTGCTTTCTTTCAACGGAATTTTCAGTGTATTATAGCATTGATATCACCATTCACAACTATTTATTTATTAGCAATAAATGAATACGCTAGGACATAAAATCAGATTTCGAATTTGGTTATGTTGAAGAGTAGTCGAATACAATTATATTGTTGTAGAGAAAGACGATATAACTGATTATTTAATGTAATCAGTTAATCTGTAATGAATCAGAATTATTTCTAAATGCTTTAATATTTAATTAATGAATATTTGAGTATGTTATTGGAAATTATATAATTAATCTTGCGTTTTTCATGTTATGTATATTATGTAAACTCTTAAATATTTTGTTAAATGTTACTAACATAATATAAATAGAAGTTTATATTATGTTAGGAATTAAAGCTATATATACATATAAATTCTTATTATTTGGTTGTCTCGAAAGTTGGTGCGATTTTCGATAGGGAGCACGAGAGATTTGACTAAATGTATCAGAATTATTGAAAACAAATGACGTGTGTACATATTCTAAAAGTGATAGCTTCAGTCATAGTTGGAAAAAAGTATGGCGACGATTCGTTAAATTTTATCAGTTTTGTAAGTCTTAGATAATAAATAAAATGAATTGTGTAGGCATTGAATGCTTTTCTTTTCCCGAAAGGGCAAAAATGCCACACAAGCGGCAAATAAGATATGAGCTGTTTATGGTGAGGATGCTGGATGAAGGATTTCCCTTAATGGGAAAAATTTAAAACTCTTTGGTTGAGATCAAAACTCATTTGGACAAATTTTTTATTGGGAAATCTGAGAGGTTCTGGAAGGACGGAATTCTCAAGCTACACGAAAGAGGGAGAAAGGTTTAGATATGGTACCTATATAATTTAATAAATGTATATCAATATTTAAATGAGGTGCGTTTTAATTGTCCTAAAATATCGGCACGTAATTTCCGGACAAACCAATACTTTCAGGAAAACATACTTTTCATTAGGGTTGCTCGTATATTAATAATAAAATTAATATGGTTACTCAATTAGAAAAAGTTTGAAAAAATAGTTACTTTTAATAAATAATAAAATTTTGTTTCTTTGCACACATTATATGGAAATTCAACAATGTTATATATTTCAGTTTTTCCCATTAACTAAAAAGTTGACAAGGCAACTGATCGCTTAATTTAGAAGTCATAAAAAACACTCGATAATTAAAAAAAACTTAATAAAAATAAATTTTTTAAATAATATTAATAATAGCACGCGAAATTAGGAAAACTTCCAGACGCAAACCAGCGCAAAGACGCGTGCATGAAGCATTCATATTTTACAGTATTAGGATCAAATTCGGGTCTTTCCAGTCTGAACACCACTAAGGCAGAGACTACGTTGGCCTGGCTGCTTAGGGCACTATATAAAGTGAGTCCAAATCCGGTTTAACCGAAGATGCATCGTGTTCACTAGAGGCGGCTTGGGCACGTTGAATAAGTCATGGTCGCAATGTCCTCCATGGGAAATGATATCTCTAGGGGTGGCAGGTCAAATATTCGGGTGTCTCACTTAACTGTTTCCATCAAACTGGTAGAGCCTAACTAAGGGCTAGGTATAAGGAAGTATGCTGATATGGGCCTTACCGCTCGGATCTTGGATTTTAAAGAGTGGAGGTGCGCTCTGATTGGTTGTCTAGTTTCAGGAGCGGGGCCTAACCGGCATCCCTCGATTTATAGAAACACACTTGGTCTCGATATTCTTCCGTTAGAGGAAAGATCGAAATTTTGATACTTCTAACGAAGTTTTTGAAGAAAAGTAAAACATATCACCCTCACCGGAAATACATTTAACTAACAATGATGTGAAGTTAAAAAGGATATTTAAATTTTTTCGAATGTATTCCCTTTCCACACTTGAATAATTCGCACAATTTTAAAAAGTTATCCCAAATGTAAAAAGCGATTTATGTCAAAAAACATCTTAGCTGTTAGTCGGTGACTATAAGTGACAAATGTCTGTTAAACACTGGTTAATAAAATTACATGATTAATAAAATAAAATTATATATTATGTTAAATACTGATTAATAAAACGTTCTTAAATTCTTTAAATAGCATCATATTCATATTTATCCAATCATTTAACAAAGTTAAATTACCTGGAGAGTAAATTCATCTGGATATGATAAATCTTGTTCTGATCTTGTAGTTTAACACAATTATAATTTCCTTAAGAAATTCGATATATTGATTACTTTACATTTATTATCCAAAAAATTACATCAACAACGTACCCTTCGATATATTTATTAGTCCATAAATTATGTCGTCAATTTCTGCAAATTTTAGATTTTTTAATTTTAAAATGTAAAAGAAAGCAGCTAAGTTAATATTTTTATTAAAACAAATTGATAAAACATTATTTTTAGTTCCTTATACGTTGCTAAATCCCATTATTTGATGATATATTTTACCTACCGCGAAAATAGTCTGTACTGAGACAGTAAATATATGGACTATTGGGTAAATACCGGAAATTCAAATCAAAATTTTGTGAAACAGTTTTGTAGAATTTAAATAAGTAACCCTTCTTTGCATAATGGTGGAAATTTCCATCATAACATATAATGCCCAAAAATTATATAAAAGAACAAGTTCACATTAAGTTGATCGTGTTTGGAT
>JAPDSC010121471.1:0-14325 GCA_026290005.1 Latrodectus geometricus | reverse complement strand
TATCAAATTTTATAAGTAATCGTTATTCTAAAATAACTTCAAAGTGATTCTGGAAGCAATAATTATGAATCATAATCTAGCTAATATTAATGTAATCGTACATGTATATAATTGGTCAGTTATAATTAGAAAGTTAATTAAAAAAACTTACCCGAAGTTTCTTTGGTGTTTGAATATTTGGCTTCATATAATTTTCCATCCGTTTATCTTCCACCTTTCAGGTTGTCTCTCTCTTTGTCATCTGAGTATTTTTCTTCTAAAAATCTTACAGTATTTGTCCTTTGACTTCTAGATATTTGTGTCCATTGATTTTTCTCCAAATAATTCTTGTTTTTTTTTTCTTTTTCTAATACACAATTTTCATTTTTTTAGAAACAGAGATTTTAATTCTTCTAGGAACCATATATTTGACTATTATTTCTTAAAATTAACTGAAAGATTGTCGATTTCTTATTTGTTTTTTTTGAAGTGGTTCTTGAAAATATTTATTTTTAAGTGTTTTAATACTTATTGTAATTTCAAGTTCCTATTTCCAGTTTTGTTGCAAATTTAAAAATAAATGATATAGTGCATTTCGTAATTGTGGTTTCTGTAGTCATTTTAAATAGCTTTATTATGAATTTTACTTGTTTTATTTGGTATTTTCATACTTTTATACATTAAATATTACCTCCTCTGTTTCTAATAAGTGAATTATTTTCCTTTATTTTTTTCACCCCTGAAAAATATGGAGAAAATCATTTGTATCTGAAGTATTCACATACACAGACACACTCTCACACACGTGTGTGCGCGTGCGTGTCCTTAAGAACTAATTTAATAAGAAATATTTTGCAATTTAGAAATCCGTAAATATTTTAAAAAAAGTGCAATGATTAAAGTTAAATCTCTGAAAATAGTGCTGAAATATCGATGAACTACATTAAGCCCTTCAGATTTAAAGACTAAATGAAAATTAAAAATTGAATTAACTCTTTTCAAACTGATCCTATTTACTTTTAGGTAAATAAAAATAGAGATATCCATGAGCAGATACTTAAGTGAAAACTGAATAAATCTACTTTACTACTTCTCAACTTTTGATTAACTTTCGATCAACCATGAAAAGTTTAATAAGGAAAAGGAGTAGTACACTGACTTTAAAAAAAAGGAAAGTGTCAAGATTTTAAAGAAAATTTCTTTAAAACGTCTTTTCATCAAGCAATTTTTAGAAGAGTGAAAAATTCAATAAATTGTAGTCTCGCTTAATTCTTTAATTTCTTCAACCTAAACTACTTTCATGCAAGTTATTTAAATTAATCTACAAAGTTTAAGGGAACATGTGCTGAAAAGTGATAGAAATGATTTATCAAGTAGATTTGCAATAATTATTAAACCTTTTAAAGCATCTTCTTTTATATGCAACATGCATTTCTTGTTTATTCAAGTGTAAAGTTAAGCAGAAATTGATTTGTAATGTTTCTAAATTAATTTTTGTTGAGTTCTACTTTTTGTTTATAAAAGTAGAAAATGAAAGTATAATGCAAAATCAATTGACTAAACTCAGGTTTGATGCAAACGAGATTCTGAATTTTACATACACTGCTGCTCATTAAGGAAAACAAATTAATCAATTGTCTAATCAATGATCAAAACATTAACAAGCTATCAACTGAATAATTTATTATTTTTTAATTATCTCATGCATGATGTTTGCTTAGAAATATGAAATCTCGTGAGTATTTTTCAATTTTATATTAAAATTGTTTTACACTAAACTGATCATCATAAGATTATAAATATTTTTTAATATTATAAAATTTTACTATATTAATAATTTGAATGCTATGAAATTACGGAAGTGAAATTGATGGATAAAAACCTATACGGATTATTTGTCTAAATAGAGATTAATATTACATTTGCGAATATATTCACAGGCTGTGTAATGTTTATGAAATCATGCTCAAAGTAAAGATTAGGGTTTTTTAAAAACTGACTTTGATTTAATATGCACAAAACCACGAAAACATTCCTTAAAATAAATTTTTGCAATTATCTAGAACCTTTATTCCAAAATGGAAAAATTCTGTATTTCAAAGTTTTATTGGTTCTTGATAACGCTGGCTGCCACAACATAAAATAGGATCACTCAAATGCGAAAATTGTCTTCCTTCCTCTTAACTGCACACCATTCAAACTTTAAAAATGTACTACACACGCCAACTTTTCCAAACCATTTTCGACATATTAATAAGTAGTGAAAATAAAACTCTTACTCCAGTGTGGATGGAATTTTCTATTTTAGATTGTATGAGAACCGTGTAATCAGCTTGCGCGGAAATTAAACCAACTGCGTACTGGAAACCTCTTTTTACCTCAAATAGTTCAAACAATACAAGTTGATTGAACAATTTCATTCTCAGTTACAGAAATAGTAAACACTGATTTTCACTTAAGTGATGAAGAATTTGTAGCAAGCGATCAAGATGTAAAAGAGCTAGTACTCGGGGAAGAAACTTTAGATGTGAAAGAACTGATGGATTTAATTGATCCCCCACCTCAAATGCATTGTAAACGAAAATAAGAAAAACGAACGGGTGCCAAATATCAATTCATAGGGCTAAAGAGTTAGCACTTCATTTCAGTTAAATTGATCATTTAATGATGCGCAGCGCAAAGTCTAAAAGAGAATTAAGAAATCACTTAGTTCCCTATTTAGAAAATTTAGGGGAAAAAAGCTACAATCGAGAACCAATGGGAAGAGGAACTAAGAGATTAAGACATTTTGCCCATTAAAAGAAGACTAGTTAGGCGACTCATATCTGAATGATGAAAGATTACTTAATTTTACAAATTTCTTTGTTGTTTTTGTCGGAAAACAATTTCTGAGTTAAGTTTTTGTTTGAATTTTTATCATTTCATTATATGAACTTTTCAATTCAATAAAAATAATTTATCTTGTCTTATGTATTTTATGGTCTCCATAAAACGCGGTGCGAATGATGTGACTTGTACTAAATCTGAGTTTCTTATAGCGTGGTTTCCATAGAACGCGCTACGAATTAGCCTGGTTTGTATGGGGAAATCCGAATTTCTAATTGAGCGGTTTCCATAGAACGCGGTACGGGTTGACTGTACATGTTTAGAATAGATTACAAGTATATTGTAAAATTCTATAACAATAAGATTTCATTTTACTGAAATCAACTATCATTTATAACTTAATCATAAATTTCCAGTAACAATTTAAAAAAGTTTCAAATTGAAAATTTATTAAAATAAGCATTTCATTAAAATAAGCAATTTTATAGTGGTTTTTATTCAAACTTAAGGAAATAAGTTTCTTTAAGGCAAAAGAGAATTCATTTCAAATATTTAAAATAAGATTTTTTTTACAAAATATTCCACAAAATTAGAATTTAAATTTCATTCAAACACTAAGTAGAAATAGAAAAAATATGTATTTTAATTAACATTTTTATATTTTTCAGTCATTTAAATACCGTATTTACTTTAAACACACTTCACATTTTAATTTTAACTACTTCAAAAAAATTTCCAATAATTTAAAGAGTTTAATACGGTCTTTTAGAAATATATTGATAATTAGATCACTTTCCCATTTTCAAATAATTTTTAGTTTACAAAGAATAGAAACTGAATTTTTAGTTTGAAAGAATAGAATTCAAACTGAATAATTAATTTCTAACAATAAAAGGCTAAACTTTAATAAATTTATTATTATTAAAAATTACATTAATTAAAATCTGTGATCATTTAGATTGAGATCATGCAAAAGAATTCCGATTATATAACTTGAAACAAAATATGCTATTTGTAATAAGGAAATCTGATAATTAATATAAAAAATTAATTTATAAATACAATAATAGTAAATTTGTTATTCTTTTTTAATTTTTTAAATTTGAAATATTGTTTATATATAAAGTTTATTATATCAGTATTGCATTATAATTCGTTAAATATAATTTTCATTAATTTCACTAAAAATCAGAATATTAACATATTAAATAAATTACTGTTAAAGATGATAAAATGTTATGTAATGTTATTATAAATTAAGTTTATATTATTAAATTAATTATACAATAATAGAGGCAAAGTACGTAAAAATTCATTTTATTCTTATATGTATCATTTATTGTCTTGAATTTCTATATTTTTAACTCGTATAAGTAATTTAACTTTTTGTAATTAACAAAAACCATAAATAAAAAAAATTTGTCGATAAATAACTCATTTTTCAAATCACATCAATTATATTTATAGAATAGGTAATAGTGAAAAATCCTTTTATATATAAGACACAAAATTCACAACACAACAAATATGATATGGTAATATGACACAAATCCTTTCGAATTTTGCATTTATAACTTTTACATGGCACTATTAAATCATATGAAATTGATGAGCAAAAATATAAATTAACGCGACAATTTTAATAATTGAAATATTTTAATAAACACATTTCAATCAAATTTTAAGTATATTATTAACGGTATTTATGTATTATGAAACCTAACTGGGATTAATTAATTAATATTACTATTTTAAACTACCAATTTTATAATTATTTTTAGTATTCCCAGTCTACTTAGGTTAATTACTCAACAATTCATTATAAAATAAAATTGTAATTCAGAAATGTATTATTTTAAATTAATAAGTGATTCAGTTACTAATACTATCTTAAACTTTATTTTCCTTCTTATAGAATTTGATAGGCGAATTCTAATAACTGGTTATGAAAAGATACAAGAATAAACCGTACTATATTACAATGAAAAATTAGACATCTTTATATATGCGAGCGAAGAAAGACGCATAAAATACTCATCACATTGCGCATAGTTTACTATCCACTTTTTACCATAATAATAAAAAAAGATTAATTTTACTAAATGTTAAAGAAAGAATTGTAGACAAAGTAATTTGTTCTAAATAAAATTTTAGAGTTACATTAATTAGTTATTATAATTGTTTATTAGTAAAGAACAGTGATTCTGAGAAAGCAATACACATCATTTTATATGTTTAAAATTATTAAAATATTAAGAAGAAATTATATTTAATTTCAAACTAGGAACAATGTACTTACTTTGCTTCAAGTCATGATACGGCGAACTTCACACATGCAGAGTCCACGAGAAAAAGAAAGAAATTATTCAAGCATCAATTTAACGCTTTCAATGTAGTTGTTACATCACTCTTCACAGCAGCCAATGAAATAGCTTAAAAAAAAGTGCTGATTTCTTGTTTTGACTAATTTCGTGCAGATGTCCTGAGTTTTGGCGACGAAACTTGGATTTTAGTCACAACATTATTATTCCCTTTTACACTAATCAAAGAACTGTTCTGAGTTTAATATTGTCAGACAATAAGTAATGAATAAATTTCATAAATAATAAAAGAACGGAGCAATGTTATTAATTGCAGTGAAAAATTATTCATTTTTATCTATTGAAATTTCAGCTGCTCGGGCTTTTTACACTTCTAAAAAGAGCTTTAAAATGTACAGATTGGTAAATAGTTTGAAAAGCTAATTTTGCTGCATTTTATCATCGGTTTTACAGGTTTATATGTTCAAGTCTTCACAACAATAACGGTGAAATTCTTAATAAGAAGTTATTTTATTCTTAAAATAGGATGATAAAATTTTCTTGTTGTTGACAAATAAATGAATTTGCGTAACTTTAAACTTTTAATATAAACTTGGTATTAGTTGGATCTATAGAGTAAATTGGTGATAATAGAATTAATTTTCCATCTAATGGAGATTTTAATTTCACAAAGAGGAATAAAGGAAAAAAACGTCAATTATAATTGTTAAATTGGTAAAATAATGTTGGCTTTTTAAAATTCAAAATAAAAAAAATAAAAGCAGTATGCAGTTGAAAATTGAGATTCTAAGCATTATAGACTAAAACTCTAGAATATTATACTACGATTTATATCAATGTTGTTAGTGTGCATTTCAAATATTATTTTCTTTCATATGAATTTGCCTTAAAACATTAAGGAACATTTTATTGATTCATTTTAGGATAATGAAAACTTAGATAAGTATTTTTAAGCTAATATTGCCTTTACCTCTTAAATGCTTAATGTATTACAGGAATGATAACGCAAAGTTTAGTTTTGTAGTTAGCTGGAAAATTCTAATTGAATAACTTATGAGAACTCTATACTCTCATATAAAGTCTGGAGAGAATTGTTTTGCTTTTCGTCCCATAATTTATTTGAAATAAAAAAATAACAATTAATATTCCTCTCAGATGGAAATTCATCCCTTTCATATCTTGATTATTGAGAGTGCAATATCAGCACAAAATCTGGTAATTATAATAGTTGACTTCTTCTATTTTATCAATCTAGAACTGCAAAAGTCATATGACTAAAACTTCTGCTTATGTCTACATATTTTCAATATTATTTTAAAATTTCCATAATTGTAACCATAGACGTTACCCTAGTTTAGAAATACATCTTCTTTTAAGAATATAAAATTTTTAATATGACAGTGAAAAATCTGTTCTAGAATTGTTCCAACAATCGAATTCAACCCAATGTCTGTCTTCGAAAAGCAATTTATAGGGTGCTTTACAAACACCAAACTACGTCAGAATCTCCACACTGTGGTGTCAAAACAAGTACTTGTGAATTTCCAGGTTTCTTCCTTAGGAACTAATGAAAAAAATTATGGTGTAATATGATATGTGATGAATGTCACAAAATAGTACTGCAAACTCTAGAAATACTTACGTTAACGATGTTGATTCGCACACATAATACTAAAACATATGTGTGCATTTTGTTTTGTCGAGTGGAAGCCATTATGGTGTGTGCTGCTCCACTTTTCCAACTAAACCTTAATTTTTAAATTAAGGATATGAAATATTGTTTGAAAATTTTGTTTCAAAATATTTTATCAGTGTAACATTGTAATTCGTTAAATACAATTTTCACTAAAATTCAGAATATAAGCACATTAAATTACAGTTAAGGATGATGAAATATCATCCGGTAAATTCAAATATATATTATAATATTAATCATATAATAATAGGGACAAAGAGCAAAAAAAAAAAAAAAAAATACGTACTATTCATGGGCTTGAATTTCAACGTTTTGCCTAAAATTTTGCGCATAAAATCGCGGAGTCCAATTTCTTCAATACATACATGTCATAGGTTCTCGTTTATAGGGTAGGCAATCATTTATACTCCTTTAATACAAGGAAAGTACATCCATGCCCGAACTGGGGTTCGAACATAGGAACTCCCTATCCGCATTCAGGTAAACTGACCACTATACAAATTGGCCAGTTATGTGTACTATAAAACTGCATTAAGAATGTTAAATTTTATGGTAAATAATTGTCGGATAAATATCCCTAATTGTAATTAGAACCATTTAAATGCAAATGATTAAACATTTGCGATAGGTGTTTTTTTCTTCCATACATAGATTTTCATAAAAAAATTATTTTTAAACTTTTGTAAGGAATGCATATCATCCTTCAGATCATCTGAGAGTATACTTAGTAATACTTAAAAAAATAAGACCGAAATATATATTTTTTTTGTTTCTAATGGCGGGCACCCTTGAGCAAGTATAGTACATTAGCCGCAACGAGGCCAGTAGCTGCTACTCATTTTATTGTTTTCCAGTGGGCACCAGTGAACCAAGTCACGGAGGTACGAGTAGCATTGCCCACGCCACACCACGATAAATCCGTTTATAGGGCGGGCCACATTCATCCATCATCTGAGGAACGGACAAGAAACACAGAGAGAGAAAGAGAAAGTGCATCCATGCCCGAGCCTGGATTCGAACCCAGGTCCTCCCCATCCGTAATCAGTTACGCTAACCACTAGGCAGGTTGGGCGGCAGACCTAAATATTATCTGATGGAAAGAATTTTTTGGGATAAGATAATAAAGAGCAAAATATATATTTTCTTATTCACTGTTAAGTATAAAAATACTTATTAAGTTTAAGTAACTAATACTTATAAAAATTCTAGATATATGGGTATATTGAGAAATATAATAAATTTTACTAAAATAATATAAAATCAAAATGAATAGAATGGTAAACTAAATGTTAAAATGTAAATCCCAAATGAAATAAACATCGAATTAACTTAAGGTGTAAAATATGCATCAATAAAAAGAATGCGAAAATATGTTACTTGCGCCTTTAAGGAGAAGTAAAAGGGATTCCTAAGGTATTCATCTAGAATAAATGCCCGCAACGTAATTTTATAAATCTAACGCCATATAATTATAAATATTACACACGCGGGAAAATGATCATCGTACCTAATTGTTGTTGCATCAGCACATTTAATCCTTGTACTAGGCCTGGGTTAGGCTATACCAATTATTGGAATCTGACGGGATGGCGTCTTCGTAATTTAGAGAAAAAGATTAAGCAGAGAAACCCTTAATAATTGATCGGCCACCCCAGAGGTATCATTTCACTAGGAGGACATTACGATAACGACCTACTTAACATGATCCATCCGCTTTTTGAGAACGTGTTAGATGTTTTGTTAAGCTGGGTCTCGTACTTTATACTTTCTGAGTATGAGAAAGACGCCTTGAGCAACCAGACCACCAAGGCCTACGTACCTATTTATAGAATCGACTCGCTTTGGAGAAAAAGGAAACGAATTTGATCTCAACATCTGTTTAATATGTAACGACAGGTTTATATTAGGTTGAGGGGAAAAGAAATCCATTATTTTTACGTGAACATTTTGTAACTTCTTTCAGATTCACTTTGTAAAAAGGTTTAAAACAGTTTTCATGTAGATTTTTAGGTCACGACTGCTGACATGTTGTCAAGTTTGATAATTTTTGATATTTTATAGACATTCTTGACGGTGTTGTATCCATGCGAGGTACATCTTTAGCATCCAAATACCCAAACGGAATCGACGAAACCAAAAAGGTGCGTAACTGGTTGTTACAGTCATATATAGGATGATAAACACCTTTCACAATTTTAGCCATCTGGTTAGCATTTTCGCCATCATAAAAGAAAAACTAAAATGTATCGAATTTTCTGTTTGCTGTCTTCTATTTTTAAATCCTTATACTCATAACTGAATTAATCAAACAAAAAGCCGTAAGACAATATTTTAGTGTCAAATGTCACCTTTCCAAGGAGCATAGATTTGAAATTGTTTGATAGATACCTCACGAGATAGTGATCACTACAGATGTCTACCGAAAAAATAATGGATAACTTTTTCCCCAAACTATTATTTCACTTCTGCATGCACTTCAATCAGATAGAGGGGCTGGAAGTTTTTAAGGTTTTCTTTCTTGTGGCACGTGGATACTCCTAAATTTTTATAAATGCGTCGGACATTCCTTCATGTGACTTACTATGAACATTGGTTGTTAGGCTATCCAACAAGGCAATTCAAGTGGCATATTCGTATCAGCGAGTGAGGTTAAAATCTGAAGTAAAGGTCCTAGGAAGGCCAGATTCTTTATGAACAGAACATGTTAACGTAACAAGAAAGAGCCTGATCATAACGGTGTTAAAATATCCGTCATTGAATGCTTGCACTTTGACTAAATTAATTAGGTACCATTTAGCCATTAGTTAGGTAGCTTTGTCAATCTATTGCCATTGTACATCAGGGCTAATCTGACATCGAATAAAGATTCAAAATGCCATCCAAAATAGCAATGTAATTGTTCAAGATGGATATCTATACAACGAATATTTGAGATGAAAGCCATTCTAAGCCGAAAATGTTGGCGTTGTTTGCGTTTCCAACCTTTTACGTGCAATGATTTGATGACTCAATCTCTGTAAATTTACTTGCGTTCGCATGGGATATATCAAAATATTTCATATTGCACAAGAAGCTCATCGGTATGTTATGGTGGATGCTTGGAATTTTCCATACTTTCTATCTATAAAAATATATTCCCAGATAACAGATACACAATAGTCGTTTAACAAATATTACTTTTGTGCTATTGTGGCTAGACAGTATATTGTGCTTAGTAAAAACAAAATGATTAAATGCTATATACTGTGGAAATACACTAAAATATTTTTAATAAAATATTTAGAAATGCTTCAGTCTGTGACGATAACTTTCCCCTTTTTGTTATCCTTTTCAGCTTTCAAAGAACACGCATAGCCTCAATCCTCGGGTTGGGAAAGGCTGACTTGGCATTTCCAGTGGTTCAGCATGCTTTGGGCCGCGGTGATCTGGTTGGTTAGAGTGTCGTTCTCGTTACGAAAGGTAGTGAGTTCAAATCCTGGCTTAGCCAAAGATCCATCGTGTTCACTAGCATGACTGGGGCATGTAAAATATGTTGTGATCAAATTGTCCACCATGTTACCCTTCCAAATTAATACCTCTGGTGGTGTTTGGAGCCATTAGTCTTCTCTGGCTTCAATCTCTAAAATGGAAGACCAAGATTGTACTGCCATCTGTGAGCTAAAATCATATTTCTACCTTCTTAAGTGGGTGCTCAGTTCAAAATCGAAAAACGCTCTTTCATTCAAAACAGACTCTGACGGGTGGGCTTTGGTTTCGATAAGTGTCATAAGTTGCAACAACAACTAAACTTACTAGGGAGCTGAACTGGGGTTCTATGTTAAGCTAACAATTTAAATCAAATTTTTGTTTTACTCCCCAGGTCCTGATCATGAAAACAAATATGGGGACTGTGGGCCATTGCCCCCATTTGCCCTGCTTTAACCCTAAATTTAATTTAATATATATTACATTTAATGAAATATTATAAGGTAATGAATATTTTCTCATTTATATTTTGATATTAAATTAAAAATGTTCTCTTACTAAATCTTTCAAATTAATGCTCAAAGAAATTCCGCAAAATATTTATTATTTTAAAAATATTTCATCCATATTTGTAAAGGTAATGCTGAAAAATGTAATAAAAATTCATTATATGTGTCATCCAAAATGTTAAAAATTAAGATTTTCTTCACTAATTTCTCAATTGAAAGCAATATACCCACGGGTTTCACGTTTATAAAATAGTTTTACCAGTGCTCAAAGCTACCTTCTTTGAATACTGATCAGCGTGCCTGACTATGGATTGGGAGGTCCTGGGTTCAAATCCTTGTTCAAGAATGAATGTACTTTCTCGCTTACATGTCTTTATCCTTTCTTCGTATGAATGGAGAGGAAATGATTGACTACTGTATAAACAGGTATCTAAGGGACTCAACCAAAAAAAAAAAACAGCGTTTAATGATTAAAGAATAAAACTAAAACCCTTTGAATAAAAATTTAGTGTCTACAATATTGAAAACGTTTTGCCTGACACTCATAAAATTTTATTTCATATGAACTTATAGCTCATATTAAACTGGTATGTTTTATAGTCTATAAAAATATATTACTTTTCTATAGTTTCACCCCTTACTATAATTCTTTAGTTTAAACTTCAATTATTTTATTAATACTATGATATTATGTGTAAGTCATATGAAAATCACACACGAAATATAAATGCATCATCTCATATAAAGATAATAAATGCAAAAACATAAAGAAAATTAACACATTATAAATAAAGATATGGCATCTTGCTTTGAAATCATGATTAATTTTTCAGTATTAATATCTTTATTAAGAGAAAGACTTAATACTCTTAAGAGAATGAAATCTAACCAGGATCCGTATATATAAACAATCTTAATTAATATTTATAGTTAATTAATTATGTGCAAATATTTATTGTTGAGTTAACTTATTGATTTTCCTTCGACATTTTTGATTAATTTAATTGATTTATCGTTATAACAATTTTATTTTTTTATTAAAAAATATCTACAGCAAAAATATTTAGTTATATTTGTGTCAATTTCAAATATATTTTTAATTAAATATTTAAATAAATCAGACACTTTAAAATGAGAATAAGAATAAATGTTTAATATTTATATTATTTGATTTTAATCTCGTTTATATTATTTTTGAAATTAATAGAAAACGCTCACAATGGATTAAAATATTGGTGAACCTGAGACTTTGCTATTTTAATCTGAATCGAATAATTCCAATTAATTATTATATATACAATACAATATTAGAAAAAATATGTATATGAAGTTTTCGATAGAGATTTTGTCAGAATTAAATTCGTGTATTTGCAGTAAAATGGCAACTTCAGTGATTGTAATAATTTTTTTTTTTTTTTTTTTTTTTTTAAGTTAGAAGAATTTATATATATATATATATTTTAAATCTCATATATTAATTAGTAAATTATCTTACAAATAATTTAGAGGAATAATAAAATATACCTGAAAATATTTTACTAATTCAAATGAAATATATGTAAAAAATATTAATATGTTATCTTTAGGAGCAAAGACTGATTTGTCTGAATGGGAAACAGAACATAATACAACCTAAAACGACTCAAATGCGATTTAAACCGTAATAAATATTGAAAGAGAATAATTCCCACTAAGTGATTTCACAAGAATGTCAATGTCACGAGTAAAAAAAAAAAAAAAAAAAAAAAAAAAAAAAAACATATTCACAAGATGTTTTGTTATAGTGATATTTACGGTTAAAGTAATACTGAGTACAAATCAATATTTATACTTACTTATTTGCAACTTTATCTTTTATTTTACTTGAATAACACATTAAATCATATTTAGAAAAATAGTTATCTATGTTCCAGTGATTAATTTCATTTTAACACACACACAAAAGCATTTAAATCAATAAATTTGTCTTTAGTTCGAATTATTCGATTAATTTTATATTAATCAATAAATTTCACTTTGTAATATTAAAGGTTCATAACGTAAATCAATATGCATAACAGTTTAGAGAACAAATATAAAAATGCAAACATATTGTAAAACAAATATAGAACTTTAATTATTGAATGCAATTTTTTAAAGTTAATTTTAATCTTTTCAAATATAGTTTTTAAGTCCTGAGCTTTTTCATTTATTCAATGTATCAGAGATTAAAAACAAAAGAATAAAAACAGTATAAGAATAAAAACATTAATTTTAAATCAGTCAAATCAAAATTTGAATGTATAAAAATACAAAACATGTTATTATTAAAGCTCACCGAAATTCAAAGCAAAGTAGTCATTTCGGAAAGACATTTTAATGAAAGAATAATAACGCTCACTACCACCAACAACAAATAATAAAATTCATAAAAATTGTAAATAATCACGTATTCAACAACTTTGAGTCATACTGCTTATTAACCAATAAGGTCCAGACTGACAACACATGACTTGGAAAAATTTGCAGCTGCATGAACGAGAGAATAGGCAATATTTTTTTTTCTTTTGTAAGAGAAAGCATCTGGTTTTTGAGATTAAAAGTTCCACTACTTCTAAAATAATTATTAGAGAGTCATTTTATAATTAATCATTTAAAAATAGTTAAGAAATAAGTCTTAAAACTATTTTCCATGTAAAACTATGGTTGTATGAAAATCAACTAAAGTTAAATAAATCTATCCTTTTTCTTCAACTATCCATATTTCAACTCCTTCAATTTAAATTTATATGTAATGTAATAGCTTTTTTTTCAATTAACATTTGACAATTTTAATGATTAAAAATATCATAAAATTTCAAACAAATTAATGCTTTGTCTCTGAAAATTAGTACCATAAATTCTTATATTAAGAAATAATTATAAAATTGTTTTAAAACATCTACAAAAAGGCAACCAAATCTTAAATTTTTTCTTTGAATGTAAGAAAAAATTCATATCGGTTATATTTTATAAACTATAAAATATATACTAAAAAATAAAATATAATTCGTATTGTAAAGAATTTTGATATTTAGTATACATGCATACTACATGTGTGCACATAAACATATATGCATGCTTGATGAAGCTTTATATATATATATATATATATATATATATATATATATGTTACCGTGAAAGACCGAAATCAGAGAAGTCAGACCAAGTCACGGAGGTACGAGTAGCATCACCCACGCCACACCACCACAATCCCGTTTATAGGGCGGGCCATATTTATCCATGACCTGAGGAAAGGACAAGAAACATAAAGAAAGAGAAAGTACATCCATGCCCGAGCCGGGACCCGAAACCAGGTCCTCCCCATCCGTAGTCAGTTACGCAAACCACTAGACAGGTTGGGCGTCTTTTATATATATATATATATATATATATATATATATATATATATATATATATATATATATATAAATCGTAGAAAAAGTGCGGGATAACAGTAATTCATAACACAACCCTTCATGTTATAAATATCTATTCACGAAGAGGTATA
>JAPDSC010121470.1:0-10456 GCA_026290005.1 Latrodectus geometricus | reverse complement strand
TAATATTTTTTATAATATATATTAATATATATTATAAAAAATATTAATACAAAAATATTTTGGAAAAGAAATAGCTCTTTTTTGCAAAGTCGATGTTTAAACGGCTTACAATAGGCTTTAAATATAGGATATCAGTAAGCCATAACACAAATGCTTTCAAATAGACAAAATTAGTAAATCCATTTTATCCATTAAAATGTATTTTGAATGAAACTACAAAAACAGGAAATTTTATAAATGTTTATGAAAATAATCTTTAGATTGTTATACTAAATGTTATAAACGCACAAAGTTGATTAACTTTTCTTCAAAATTAAACATTTTTAAGGTTGAATGTAGGACAGTAGTTGTAAATTGATAACCAAACAATGTAACCAAATCTTGAATTGCTTGCAATGATGAATCTATTTTAATTTCTTTTTTAGTATAACATTTAAAAACGTCATGTTATTTAGTAGAGAATTCGATAAAATGGAATCAAATAAATGTTAGAAAATATAATTGAATACAATATTTTCGTTTAAGCAACATGTATGATGTAAAAATATTCTTGTTAAAACTAAAATGATTATTCAGTGAGAAGGGAAATATAAGGAATTTCTTTTAAAAATAAATATATTAGTATAATTTCTTATAGAATCTAAATTAGAAAACATTTCATTATATAGTACAGTCACACATAAGTAAACATAACTAATAAGAATGTTATCACATTTTATTGATAAGCTTTGTTGCACAGCAATCGTGATGATTCATGTTTAGCGAATACAACGAATCGCATTGATTAGAGTTATCGCAAATCTAGAATCACGTGGTATAACTTCGATAAGCATAAAATCGTATTTCTTTGCTATAATTTGAAAGTCTTCAACCAGAAAAGAACTCTTCAATGTAAGTGCACATATTATTGTTTCTTATTTTTATGAAAAAATTAGTGTTTAAAATCTTGATAATGTTATTTTAATTAAAAATAGATACAATTCCCTTAATACATTACTTATCAGATTTTAAAAGTGTAACATAGGAAAAGATTTACACATTTCACATGGCATATAAAAATAATCAATGTAATTTTAACTTGTGTGAAGAAATTCTAGTATTTCACTTTAAATTTTAAGTTCATAACAATGAAAGAGCATTTCTCATTACTGTAAGGATAATGTACGTGGTCATAAATAATATATTATTATAGCTGTGATCCACAAGCACTTGAATAATTTATTTCTAATAATTAGATAAGTTTTTATAATTAGTTGTAAAACTACATTTCAGTAATTTTTAAAGTTACAACATAAAGCAATTTTCGTATTTTATCCCATGTAAGAAAATTATCTAAAATATTTTTAGCGGGTTAAGAAATTCTGGCAATTTGCTAAATTTTTTAAGATTACAATTATTTGTCATTCCTATTAAAAACACACACAGAAATGGTATAAGAGCTAAAATACATTTGGATATTAATGTTAGTAATGGGGAAAGTTGTATCTTTTATTCTCAAATTGGATGTTTGAATGCCTTACAGTGAGTTTCAAATACAAGCTATCAGTATACAATACCGAATTTTCCCAAATATACAAAGTTCCAAAATATAAAAATTATTTTATTACTTAAACGCATTTTGATAAAATACAAAGAGAAGTTTTACATGCGTTTGTTAAAAAAATCTTTAAATTGACATATTAAGTAATTTGAAATAAATATAATTACAATTAAACATTAATTTTAGTTCAAAATTTAAAATTTTGCGGTTGAGTGTCGAACAATAATTTCATATTAATGAGTGAACACAGTATGCTAATCTTGAATTGACTACTATGATGATAACATTTTGATTTGTTTTAAGTATAGCATAAAAATATCTTGTTATTTGATGAGGGATTCTGTATAATATAATAACTCGAAATAAATGTTAGAAAGTATAGGTTCTTAGATTTTACAATTACACGTCTAGCTTATTCTTGTTAAAATTAAAATAATTATTCAGTGATAAACGAAATATAATTAATCTTTTTTTCAAAAACATAAGTATAAATTCTAATAGACTCTAAATTAGAAAACATATCATTATATAGTACATTCATCGGTATACATACTTGATAAGAATATCACCACATTTTATCGATAAGAGTTATTGTGAAGCAGTCACGTGATGATGCATGTGTTTAGCGAAAACATGAATCACATTGATTAAAGTTATCATAAATCTAAGATTCCGTGATGTATTTATCTCGACTTCAGCATAAAATGGCATAGCTATGCTTTTTATTGAATACACTCAACGAAAAAAATCAATCTTAAAATATAAGTGTGAACATATTTCTTGTTTTTATAAAAACATTAACACGATATTCTTAATGTAATTAAATATAAATAATATTTCCTCCTTTCACTTATTAGATTTTAAAACAGTGGCATAGAACAATTTTTGCATTTCATCATATATGGAAAAAAAAATCGATATCGTTTTGTCATGTTAAGAAACTCTAGTAATTTACTTAAAATGTTAAGCTAACAACTACTAAAAGCTTTTGTCATAGCTGTAAATATATGCGGTATGTTAATATAAAAATTTGAATATGTTAGAGATGTGCAAGCACTTGGAGAATTTATTTGTAAAAATTAGATAAATTTCTATAATTAGTTACCAAAACGAATTACATTTTTTAGTAACTTTAAAAGAAAAATTAAACAATTTCTGTATTTAATCATAAAAAAGAATTTCATTAAAATATCTTAGCCTGAAGAAATTCAAGTCAAATACGAGGAAATTTTTTTCTATTAGCTAAATTTTTAAGGTCAGACTTAGTTGTTATTTCAATATATATAAAACTTACTGAAACATTATAAGCGTTAAAATAACGTTGGAATCAAAATATTTCGAAGTTTCATTTGTAAAAATCTGATATATTTTTAATAATGATTCCCTAGAATAAATTATACTTTTAATTTACATGTTAAACTTCTTAAAAACTGAATAAATTTATCACGTAAAAATTAGTACTTAATTAAAAATACAAATAAAGTT
Organism: Latrodectus geometricus; assembly: GCA_026290005.1. NCBI lineage: Eukaryota > Metazoa > Arthropoda > Arachnida > Araneae > Theridiidae > Latrodectus > Latrodectus geometricus. Next base: position 7,431 of record JAPDSC010121470.1, on the reverse strand, counting down.
TAAGAATACATGTTTAACAAATATGATTATGAAAGCATTCGGTTTCTTTAACACCTATCGATACTTTTTTGGCATATGAGGGCCTGACTTATAATTTAAATTAGTTTCAAAAGCCCTACTCATATCGATCCAAGCTCGATATGAGGAAAATTTTAATATTAGAATAAATCTCAAATTAATAGTAAATTATTAATTTTGAAGGTTAAAGAAATATGTACATATTTGAAATTGTTCATGTTTAAAATTGTATATTATTTATGATACACTTTTATGAACAAAGTATATTTATTTAATAAAGTGAAAAAAAAAATACTTACAATTTCGCAAGAAGCAAGATCTGTGACCAAGACATCTTCTAAGGAAAACTATATGTGTATAGCTGGAGTAAGTTCGTTACATATACTGCTTTTAAGTTTCATGGTGCGGTGATATCGTTCCATCATGGCAATCATCCTACTAATCAGAGTTGTTCTTAACTGATAAAGAAAAGTAGAAAAACAACTCACCACAATCGTAGGAATGAGATTTCATGTGTGCCGTGACCATCGTGATTCAGCAGAGATAATATATTTCTTCCAACACATTCGGCATTTCATGATTCCAACTGTAATTTATATCGATAACAATTTAAACAACTAATATTCTAACCTGTTCAGATATGAGAAAGTAAGATATCACATAATTTTGACCTAAAATTCTGGGATGGTATGTTTTTAAGTAAAATGGATTCGAATTTAGACGTAAAATATATGTCAAATTTCTTAAGTGATTAAAACTCATTGAAATATATGATTGAAATAGTTGAGTATAATAGTAGATTTGTTAGATGTCAATACTCTAGATTCTTTTTTCAATACTCTATCTTTTGGAGAATAGACAGCAGAGAATAAGTTTGCAAGCCCCTGTGGAAACCAACTGGAAAAAGCATTTGGAAGAAAGACATCGGAAATAATGTTTTCCTTTTCGTCGTGCTGTTTAAAGGACAAGTAAAGGTACATATTCTCAAACATCATATGAATTCTAATGTTTCTCACCAAATATGGAAGGACAATGGACCTAACTATAGGGTATGATTTTTATTTAAAACTTTGCAAGTTTAATTTTAATTATACTTCTTCTTTAGATTTTGCGAATAATTATATTTTGGTTTAAAATGAGAAAGATTATATGTATCTACAAACTTTTAATTTTACTAATTTTAATAACTATGCATTTATTAAATTATTTTCAAAAAGAGACTTTAACTGAATGTGTACAGGAATTCAATGATTTCATTATTGACTTTTTATTTACTAAGAATTTGCCACACTTCATAGAAAATGAACGCATGCTTTTGGTTATTGTATCTCCTGAGAATGAGAATAATTTATCGCTAAGTCTAATTATTTCTCTTGTAAAGAAATTAGCTAATGTTTTCCAAAGCATATTTGAGTGTAATGGGTGTATAATTAACCACCTCAGTCAATGAAAACATAATTGTTTAATGATATCGAATCTAGAAAAGTACAACTCATTAGGATCTGAAATATTTGTACTGATCAATATGGAGCATGTTGCTTTGAGTTTTGTGAATAATGTTGATTTTATAAGTGAAAACTTTATAAAAAATATTTCTTTAAATTTCATGAAAGTTTCTCTATTTAAATCCATAAAAGAAATAAATACAATTACAATCTAGCAGTTTTTATTCTTATGTGTCTTTCTGAAAAGAAGTGATGAGATATAATTCTACATTTTTAATCAAATTTTCGTTTTAAATAATAGATTTTTTATGACATGTAAATTTATAACTTTTAAATTTATATAATTGTAAATTTAGTTAATTAACTAATATAATTTAAATTACATTTTTCCTTCTGAATTATTATTTTTTAAAGAATGTTTTATTATAAAATAAGAAATTATTTTTAAAATGATAAACAAAATCAAAAATTCTATAATATGATATTTAATAATAAGATTCTCTATTTTTTTAATACATTATATTTTTTCTTAAAAGATATCTTTTAGATAATGGCATATCATTTTATTCATTCAGTCATTACATGTGATTCCGGGTATCATCTTATAGTTCCAACTATTCAATGTTTTTATTCATTTCTAAAAGCTTGGAAATAGACCTACTGGGGAATCTCGCCAAGCTTAAAATAAAAGGAGATAATGCATCATGCATCTTACCTCATGGGTGATGTGGAAATAGATGCTTACAATTAAAAATGTTTGTTGACTATTCTAAATTTCCCATCATTGCAATTGGATTGAGGATCCATTTCCTTTTAAAATATGCGTACATTTTAAAATATATTCCATTCGAAAATTTAACTCTTCGATTCTATTACTTTAAAAACAAATTCGTATTATAAGACATTTTAAAATACATTGTAAACTTAAAACACAGAAATTGTATATAAAGTTGCTAAAGAAAAATCCAAGTCCTTATCAGTCCTCTGATAATAAACCATAAAAACCCTTTTCCAACCGAAGTCCGAGTAGCTATGTGGGTAAGATAACGGACTACCACCGCTGAGGGCGAGGTTCTAACCCCACCGCTGACAAACGTTGAATTTTTTCAATAAAAAGATATAGTTTAAAATTATTCCCATAGAGGGCAGCATTAATATCAAAGCAAAGTTTTAAGACTACAAACCTATGACGTCACTAATGGTGATAAGATTAGCTCCCCAATCCGTAATCCGCGTGTTGCTGAAATTATCAGTGTGGAGGGGAATCCCCTTAATCCGTAATCCGTGTGATGCTGAACTCTCATTTTCCCTCTACTTACACATGGGATATTTTATAATAAACAAAATGACAAATTTCATGTATTTTATAATACGTAAATAATAAAAAAAATTAATAATACACTATAATCATATTCCAAGTATTTTCAAATTTAATATAATTTTTAACAAAAATAAAAAGATATGTATTAAAATTACAAAAATGCAATAATGAACTAACAACAGATACGGCAAGAATTATCAAGGAAAATTCTTATATTTCTCACATAAAAGTTAAATATAACACTCTTTTTCTCTTTCATTTTTAACGTTTAAAGCTTAAAACTTAACCATTTGAGTGTTCATCATCCATAATATAACAAACAGTACATAAATAAAAATAATACACAAACTAAAAATGTTATACATTTATTAAAAAATTTAATTGAAACCAATACCATACAAAATTTACTTTTTCATTGAAATAAAATATTGTGGGTAAAATTACAAAGTCAACTGAATTAAAACAAAAATATGCAACTTCTTAAAATTAGAAAGGCACTTAGATATTTGAATAATACGTAAGAATAGTACATCAATAAAATAAGTTTTATGAAAGAAAACATGGTATATTTTAACACAAAATAGCATTTTATTTTATATAAATTCATAAAGATTAGGAAAAATATATTGATGTGACGTTTGTAATATTTTTTTTAAATGACATACACATAGTAACTGATTAATATAAACACTTAAGAAGATTCAAAATATTAATGTTCCTAACAGTCTTCTTGTATAGCGCAAGATGCGATGCATGCCGGCCAAAGGAGGAGTAGGCTTCTGGTAAGCAACGGTTTCGAGGTCCAAGGCAAGCGGATGGAAAGTCAGTACTACTCCAAACGCCGTGCTTTCGCCTCGAATGCAGCTTACGGCACTCGCGTCTGCGTCAGTCCGGCACACGCCATACACAATACTGAGGAGTGTTGAAACGCTTTCTGCATGTTTTCAGATCTTGATTCACTGACAAATTTTCTGGGACGTTATAGTGGGTATAAATCATGAAATTATACAATTTAGTAACTTATAAGGATACATTTCTAGTTCAGTATTGATGAGGACAGATACTAAAATTTTTGAAAAGTAGCAGTTTTGTTTGCTACAGTAATCAGCCATTTTTAAAACATACACATACTGCAGAATATGAAATTATATTTGAATAAAAAATTACATTCTTTATGTTAACATTTTCATATATTCCCCCATATAAGTGTAAAAAATGAGTAATTTATTAATACTTTACAACAGAGAAAATATTAATGTAAAACTCTGAAAATAATACATACGCGTTTCTATATGCATATAAAATTTTTTTAAATACTAAAGAAAACAGCATTGATTTTTTCTTTAAATTTATGCAAAATAATACGCAATATTTGAAAACACTAAATTATGAAAAAGGAAATTTTAGAGATAAAATTTGTTTATATTTTTAATCTAAATGAAGTTTTTTTAAAATCAAAGCACTTCGAAGGAAATGATTTTTTTATACATCAACTTTTCATTCAGAATTTTAAATTGATTTAACTTTATATATGCATAATAATTTTGAATTAATTTTTATCGACAATGCAGGGCACTACTGAAGTATTTGATATTTGAATAAAATATGTTAAAAATAAAGAAAATTGTAAACTAATATAAGTTTTAAAACTATATGGAACGCGCCATTTAAAATTTAGAGATTTTTGGTGCTGTCACAATAATGAATTTCATAAAATATAGTTGCCTCAGCTTTAAAATGCTAATGCTTAAGAAATTTGAATAATTTTTTTGAAATTTATAAATTTGTGCTCACATTTAAATGCATCAGAGATGTTATAAAAAATGCGCTCTACTATAAAAAAATAAAATAGAAAATATGTCTCCTAATATATATATATACATTAATTTTTATTAATTCTATTCTGGAGAATTTATCGAAACCTTCAAGTCATTTTTGTATATCTCCAGTATGAAAAGTAAGTTCTTTTACTATATGAATTGATTTTTTATAGCATTTTAATATTGAAATTTTTATATTAATTACAACGAAACATATTTCAATATTTATTACTGTTATGTTGTTGAATCATACATTTGCATAAAAATTCCAATAAAGTTTTAATAATACACAGTTGTAAACTTCTAGAAGGAAAACATTTTTTTTGCAGCAATGATATTTATGTGTCGAGACGAGCTTAATTTCAAAAAAGAAAGAATAGAATAAACAATTTTTACAAGGAGTAAAAAAAATTAAAATACTGAAAATATTTTAAGTGCAGTAAATTTATCACAATAACACATTGAGTAAATAAAAATGTAAGAATTTATATTGCATGGGAGCTTAAATTTTTGCAATAATAAATACAAACATTAAAAATAAGCTTAAAAAACAAAGTAGTTACCAAAAATATCATGCTGGCGTATACATATACATTCAAGAAAAAGAAACTGTAAGCATTATTTTAATAATGGTTTATTTTAAAACAACAAGAACTTAAATTTTTTTAAAACATTTTAAAAACTCTCTAGAATATTGAAATAAATAACACTTTAATTATAAGTAAGAAATAAAAAAAATTCATCTTTAAATTGCACACTTAATTTCATCAAAAAATAATAAGCTTTTCTTTTCGTTTTCGAAAGTAAGTTCATCACTTTTTTAACATCAGTAACTGAATTAGAAAATATTAATTAACAATAAATATTTCTATGTATATTTAACCAAATATAAAAGAACACGGGTAATATCTACATTATTAAAAACATTTATTTAAAATTAATATCTAAAATCAGAATTCAATCTATTGTAACATGGCTGAACACACAAAGCATGATGTATGTGTTATCTACAGTTTTAAATATAGTATCAACAATTTAATATTCAAAGTCTTTATTTATATATAAAAAAGAATTTGCAACATTTTTACAAAGCAAATTTTTTAATAAGTGAAATAAGTTTCGAAATCTTCTACATCCAAATGGAAATAAAACTAAAATCAATAAAAAGATGGACATTTTTTTAATATTTTACATCGATAACTTGCTTTTTAGTCGAATGGAGACTTAATTAGATGGATTAATATACTGTGAAATATACAATTAACCCTTTTATACACAATTTACTTACAAGAATTCAGCTATTCAAGAATATTCTTCAATATGATGTAAAAAAGGTAGCTCTTCTTTTTCTGAGGAAAAAAAAAAAATTAAAATTTTTATGGGAAGTTTAATCTTTTTCATGACCAAAATCTTTTCTCACTCAAGTTCGTGTGTGAAAAACTTGACATTCCAGTCAGACGGCGCAACTGCTATTGGTCATTTCCATAGAAGACTATAGTCTTTTTTTTCAACAATAAAAAAAGGCACTTTTTAAAAATCTATTACCTATAAATAATTCATTGTTGTGATTGCAGAGTGCCATCAAGCATATCAACCCACTGTTATGAGCTTAAAGAGAAATTAAAGAGCAGCGAAGCGAGATTTTCCAATGTTACAGTTTATTAGCGAAGATGTGAGCACCCCGGCTTCCAAGAAGAAGAAAAAAAGTGTCCGCTGCATCAACTTAATGGATAAATAATTTCAGGGATTGTTTGAGGGGGGCAAATTGAATGATGCGAGAAATGATAAGAGATGTTTTCAGCAAGGAGAGCCAGAGGTCAAGAATCTAATGGCGGCTCTGAGAAGGAGAAATAGCATTCTCACGTGCTTATTGCACATTCTCCTCTAAGCGGATAAGGAAAGATCAGCCAAGAAGAAAAAACAATTTATCCACCTGAATCCAAAATTTGATGTTAAATATCTGGTATTTGAATAACATGGAAGCAATTCGTGATAAATAGGATTTCACTTAACAAAAACATTCAATGGGACAAACTTTTAACAGTGTGTATTCAAAGCACCATAAGGTATTTCCAAAAGTCCTACTTCAAGGTTATGTAAAGACTCGACTGAATAGCTTAACATTGAATAGAAAACTGGGGACCACATAAATAAACCCAAAATGTGTGAGTAAGCAGTAAACTACATTGAGAGTCTCTTAAAATATCAAGTCGAAAATTTATTCTCACAAACTGAGTTTTTCAATGGATAAAACCTTGTTTAAATCTTTGTACTTACGCGTGGGAGTATAAAGGCTATCACTTTGTGTTTCATAAAAAAAGACTGTTCTTAATAAATCAAATCTCATTCAATTTATTAGATAGAATTATCTCAAAAAACAAGGAATTAGCTCTAATTTAGATCTTCTATTCCCGTTGACGCCATAGTTCTTTTTATTTAACCTCACGATTTTCTAGAATAATCATGGCGCACAGATGAAATATCTTTAAAATTTTGAAGAGTTTGTAATTTTATTATTAAATATATAAGTTAAAATAAAACAAATATATTACTTAAAAAAACAATGGGATTTTTTTTATTTTATTTTAAGTACAACTTTTAATAGTAAGATAAGATTTTATTCTATAGTATCCTTCGACATGTCGAACTATTTTTATATTTCATGTTTAGAAAATTAAGAATTATAATTAAAATGGTATAACCAAGATGATTTCCTAATTAATACGATTATCAGGCATGATTTCAACTGTCATTTTCAAAGACATTGAAAAATATTGACTTATAACATTAAAATGTACAACGAGTCACTTTTTTGCCTATTTATAAA
>JAPDSC010121458.1:0-32379 GCA_026290005.1 Latrodectus geometricus | reverse complement strand
TTCCAGCAATAATATGAATATTATAAATAATGAAAAGAAATTAGAACAACGTAGACTGTAATTACGAAACAATTATCAATCTTAAAAAAGCTTAGGAAGATTTTTAGTAATATTTTAAAAGAGAGTGAGGCTAAAAGTTGCTACGAGTCTATAAATTTTCTAGTCTACTTTGAACTTACAGAAGCTTTAAAGACACGTTTTATTATTTTCTTTAAAAAATATAGAAAATTAATACATTAAATATAGAAATTAAACAATGCTAATTATTATTTTGGCAATATGAATAAAATTTATTTAATTCTTAAATAAAAAACAGAAGAAAAGGTATAAATGGTTACTAAAGAAAGCTTAATTGTGCAAAGTATGGATGCAAACACTTAATATTAGATAAAATAGTCAACTTTTAATGCTCAAATTTTTAATGCATATAAAATACACTATATAAAAATCTAAAACAATTATATATTATTATTTGACCTGAACTATAGATATACTATGATATATTTTTTATTAGATATAAAATATACTCGATAGACAAAAATATTGCAGGCAGAAAATTTAGGACAATTTCAAATTATTATTTTTGTACATGGATTTATCCTGATTTTGCTTATTTAACTGAGTGGAATAGAAAAAAATATCACATAAATTTTTTTTATCGAGATAATTATTTTGATAATATGATACACAGGAAACTTAATGAATGAAAAGTAAATATCATAGAGGACTGTATTGCAATTTTTAAACGTAATATGCAATAAAACATTGTAGAATTAATAGGTATATTATTATAAGGCCTATATATTATAAGCCTTAAAATTACCCATACCTGTTTTTTCGATGATGTATTTAAATTTATTGAATAAATATTTGAATAGGAATTTAACATTATCAAGAGGTGTGAAAGATTTTTTTTTATTATGTAGTTTGTGTCTTGATGATTCAACATGTTTAGGAGGTGAATGAAGAAGCACTTTCCTGTCTCCTCTGACAAGGGAGCGACAATCTGACAGTTTTAAAGAATAAATGTGAATTATTGGCCACCTGCAACGGGCCACCCTCTTCTTCTGAGGGGATAAACATACGGACTTCCAGCGCTTGATTGTTTTATTACATTCTCCGTCATCCTTTTCTTCAGTCGGGTTTCTTTAAACAAGTAAACTGTCCCGTTTGGGGGGGGGAGGGAAGTTATGACCTTTCTTCGGCTTCATCTTTGAGCATTCCCAAAGATGCGAAGAGCGGCTCCTTGAATCGAACACCCATGTAAATGCTATAAAGATACGGATAATCCCTAAAAAAAAGTGCGGGATGAAGTGAGAAAATGACACATACGGAGAGTTTCCATCCATTTTTCTGTTACTGCTTACTTGCCGCCTGTAGATAGATTTAAGAAATAAATAGAATCTATATGTAAGAATTTTTTTACTTTCAATCAAATGAAAATATCCCAATCTTTAATTACATCAACACATAATAAATGCATTGCCACTTGTAAATAAATTCGAAATGCTTGCATGTTGGCCATTATTAATATTTACATTCCTAAACAATTTGCAAAAATAAACATTAAAAAAGTGAAAAGAAATGTTCAAAGGATTTCAAAAGAAAAAATAGTAAGAAATTAATTTAGAGCTATTCATATAATGATTAATATGACAGGAATGAAATAAGATATAAAATGGCAAGACAGAACAATCTGAAGTCAAAATAAGTAATTTATAATTGCAAGAAATAACAAACAATATTATAAATAATGCCAGGAAAGCTATCACATTGATTATTGAAAGGAGGGAAGGTTTTCTAATTAATTAAATTACATTCGGAAAGGAATATAACGGCAATATTTTACCTATCATGATTTTAAATACATTATATTTATCTTTAAAAAATCTTAATTTGAAGTTGCCGTTATTTAATTTTTTCAGGAATTTGTAGGACAGATGAAATAACGGTTTTTGGCATTCTTTCTATTCCCTAAATTTTATAATCTACAGAATAAAATTATGTCTGCACTAAAAATGTAAATTAAAAATATCGTTTAATTTGTATTGATTATGCTATATGAATAGATTTTATTTAAACGAGTTTATATACAAATCAGCGAATATATATATTTTTTGGTATTTATATTACTTAAATAATGGAAGTCACAAAAATAATAAGTGAAGTAAAAATTACATTCTTGCTCCTTTTTTAATGAAGAAGAAACTTAATTTTGCCTAAAACTAATATTTGCCTTTTCTAGTTACAAAAAGTATACTTTGCTCGTATAATAAAATTTCAAGCAAACTTCAATATTATATAAATGTAGAATCCAATGCTTAAATATAACTTATCACTGTAGTATACCTAATTTTACAGTTAATCAAAGCTTTGAAATATATTTTTGCTAACAGTAAAGAGAAATATTTAAATATTGATTAAAATGAAATTGTTGATAGTAGTTTTTATTACTATACACATTTGGCAAAATAGATATTTTTTCAAACAATTTAAAAAAATAAGATTGATTTAAATAATACAAATCCCATGTTGAGTTAACTTACAAATAATAAATTAAATTACTGCTAAACATTAAGTGAAATATAATCAAATGTGTATCAATATATTTACAAATATAATAAGTGAAATTTAAATTAGTGAAAAACTAAAAATTGCTATTAAAGAAATTTAATAAAAATTAAATTTTAAATAGATCAAATGTTTTTTATTTTATGGATAATTTAACAGTAAATTGGATTATTGCAATTAAATCAGCATTGTCTAAAAAAATTTATATCAGACATGTTCTAAGAGCCTTGGATTTCAATCGTTCATAGAGTTTACTTCTTCATCTAAAATGGTCCTAGAGTGGGCTTTGACGAGGAGCGCCGGAATTCACAGCGTTAGGAGGAACTGACCAATCAGAGTGAGGAAGTTCTGCATTGTCTTGTGTCATAAAGAACACTAAAAATAAATACACAGATTGGTAGATTTATATTTGAAGTTTGCTCATCAAAGCATTTTTCTTAAGACAATAAAGATGAAACATCATTTAAGATATAATTTTCTGAATAGTTGTAGATTCCTGAATTGAAAGTTTTAACGAGTTTGCCGTGATACACATATTTTTTAAAACGTGATACTGAAAGTGAAATAAATTAGTATAGTTGAACCTTATTTTGCTGAATAGTATTATAGAAGTATTAAATGCAGGGTAATATAATTACACTTTAATAATAATAATAACAGGATAAAGACATACATATCCATATGTGATATGTACTAAATCCTCTTGTAAAATCACAAACTGACTCGATGTTTTTTCTGATAATGAAATTTGTCTTCCATACTTTCCAAAAAGGTATTTCTCACACAGATGTATTTTCCACTTCTTCACTAAGCTGATGAGAAATTTAAGATTCATTAAATATTATCAATTTTCTCCCTTCATTTCATTTATGATAAATCTGATTTATATCCATTTTGTCCTATTATATTGCTTTCACGATCTTTGAAGAACCTAGCAGAGTTACAATCAACTTTCTCAGAATTTTTTTCCATAAAATAATAGTATGGTATTTTTAAAAATTATCAAAGAGAAAAATTGTTGACATTTATTTAAAATTAATAATTTCAGTTGAATTGTTTTATTTTCGACAAAGCAATTTTTTGTTGCAATAATACTATTATTACAATTTAAATTGGGCTTTAAAAAATAGGATATATTTTTCAAAACTCAGCATGTTAATCGGAAACTAAGTTTTCCACTGAAACATTAAAAAACATAATTTAAGAAATTTTAAAAACGAAGCAAATTATTAACTCTTTTTAAGTAAAATGATTAAATATTAGCAAAATTCGATTGGCATATTAAACAAAATGTAAATAGCAGTCATTTTAAGATAAAATAAATATTAAATAGTGACGGTATCAATTTTAATTAAAAATTATCCTTAACATAATTACGTTTTCTCTGAATTAACAATATCTCTTAAGATATTTTATTGTTTTAGTCCGTAAAAAATATTCAGATGATAGTAGCTGTTTTTGTCAACAGATAGCACCACCACTGAATCTCTTCTGTCTGTGTCTGGTGGTGGACTCCGTTCTGTTTTGATGTCATCTCTTTTCACTTTATTTTTAATGAGAGATTTATGTTATTGTTGGTTGAAGATAAAACTAATTGAATAGTGCCTTTTATTTTTTTATGTTCTTATTGTGTTTGTATATTAAAAGGTTAAAGCAAAATTATGTTCTTTATAATTTATAAGAATATGTAAATAATGGTTGCACAGCTAGCATATATTTCTGAGTTTTTTAAACCAATTTTAAATTAGTACGCTAAATAAATTAAATATACTAATTTAAATTAATAACTGAGTTTAAATATGGTAAATTGCTATAAAATTTTCAGAAGAATAAATTTGCGAAGCATATATTTCTTTAGGAAGAAAATTTGTTTTTAAATAGGAAATCATGTATCACATATTTTATTTAAATTTTTTACAAAATCTTATTTTAATTCTCTAATTTTAATATGTGTAAAATAAAATATATTGAAAATTACAAAATTTAATGTAAAAATGTTAATAGAAATTTAATGTAAAAATGTTTTTCTGAGTTATAATTTGACACACACATACTTGGTTATTTCACATAACAGCTTTAAACGAGCAATTATTCTTTAAATGGCATGAGAAATAGTTTTTTGAATTTTATATAAAGAACACAAAATCAAGAAGTTAAACAAACTCAGTAACATTTGCCAGACAGATTTGGAAGTGATAATTTCTGTCAGGAAACCAATGGAACAGTTTTAGATATAAAAATAAAATGATTTAATTTCAGCAAAATTTGTTTTGGTAATCACATGGTCCTAAGATAATATCTCATGTCAATGAAAACAAAAAATTACATAATTAATAAATTTACATGATTAATTTTATCTTCTGTGCTCAACGACCCTTTTCTTAGCAATTACTGAAAAATAACTTTTGAATTAGCGTTGTGAACAAATCATTCACTGACGAAGGATCATAAAATTCTTCTTTTATGCTTCTTATTTCAAAGTCAATTGAAGGAAGAGAAAGAAAAGGAGCATTACAAATCGTAATCTCTATAAATTTTATTTAAAGTATTTTAATTTGAATAAATCTTTAACTTAAATATTAGTCATTTTCACCAGTACCGTGAAAAAAATTTTTGAGTCCAACATGTGGGTGGAGGATGACCCCTCAACCGGACGCTCTGATTTTCTCTAACTTCTCCCCAACCAAAGTGAATAAATATTTATCAATGTCTAATCCCCCCCCCCCAAAAAAAAACTGCTCTAGCACGTGGAAAAACTGCCTCTCACTCTTTGATTTTTACTAAAATCCCTTTTAATCGACTATTTCCTCACCCATACCTGCCTGCAGAATCTCCCTCCGCTCGGAGGAAGTACGAAGCAATGGAAATAACTAAAATGATATCTAAACTCCACTCTTTACTTTCTCATGGCACCCTCCCTCTCTCCCAAACACTTCGAACGAAGAAGCAGCCATTCTTCTAAATATTCATTATAATCGTCCCCCCCCACTCACACTTCTCCCCAAAGTAACAAAAACGAAACCAAAACACACTGCATTTCTGTTTATTTAAAAGTATGAACTTTGGAATTTTAACAGGATCATAACTGGTTCTAAATAAAACATACAGATCGTATATACTAAGTCGTAATAGCTAAAACAAACCACCTAGTCAATATTTTAAATGTTACCTAGTTTTATTAGTATGATTTCTATACGTACTCAGAGGAACTGAGCTGCACTCGCAGCCAAGTAAATGAATTTGCGTAAATTTTGTAAATATTTTTCCCTTTAGTCAATTCAGAACTGTAAAACCTTTACTGTTGTAAATGGTTCCATTTAGTAATTTTAAATACATTAAAACCACAAAAATGTTGTATAATCATGAAATTTATAGAAGCAAGAAATCTTTATTTGTTATCCTGCGTTGTAAGAAAAGTAAATGTAAAAAAATTTTTCCTTATGTAAATTTATGTGTGATACCAGGGCCGGCGCTAGTTGTGGGCAAGCCGGGCCCCTGCCCGTGTGGCAAATTGGCCCTAAAATTAAATTTCTCAAACTTTTAAACATTTTCTCTTTCTAAAATAATTGAGTTATGACCCATGATATACTAAACTTTTTTATTTAAAATGAATCAAATTTTTATGCATTAAGATATTTGGAATCAAACCCCTAACACCCTGTATATATACATGGATATGATGAGCATTATGGAAGAGTATATCAGCAGAGTGCTTAAAAAAGAAGAAGCTAAAGTGCACTATCTCGGAAAAGAAATTCAAAATGAATTGATTATTCTTTTAGCTGAAAATATAACATCTCATATTATTACTAATATTAAAAAAGCTAAATATTATTCAATAATTCTAGATTGCACTCCAGATATCAGCCAGATCGAGCAAATGACAGTTTTAGTAAGGTATGTATCCATTGACAAGTCCAATCCCAAGGAGGTTTCCATTAAAATTAATGAAAGCTTTTTAGGCTTTCTTCCATTTGAAAAATCGACTGGATATGAACTTTCAGCTCTAATACTTAAAAGACTTGAAACATTGGGATTGAATTTGCAGGATATGAGAGGACAGGCTTACGATAATGGGGCCAACATGAGAGGCAGTAAATCGGGAGTACAATCTAGAATAAATGCGTTAAATCCAAGAGCATTTTACCTTCCATGTAGCAGCCACTCATTAAAATTGGTAGTTAATGACGTGGCAAAAGCATCCTTCTAAGCCGCCAATTTTTTCAATATAGTCCAAAAAATATATATGTTTTTTTCCTCATCAACTTTTCGATGGACCATATTATTAAAATATGTTTCCGGACTTACTTTGAAACCTCTAAGTGATACTCGTTGGGAAAGCCGAATAGATGCATTAAAACCACTAAGGTATCAATTAGGAGGGATATACGATGCTTTACTTGCTGTTTGTAATAACTCGGAGGTCGACAACTCTATAAGAGTTGAGGCTTCTGGACTATTAAGTTGTGTTAAACAATTTAAATTCTTATGCTGCATTGTAATTTGGTACAAAATCTTGAATTGTATCAATCCTATAAGTAAGCTCTTGCAGACAAAAGACTATGATTTACCATCTGCTATGGAGCTCTTGAAAAATTGTAAAGATTTTTTCAAGGATCTTAGATCGAACAGAGCCTTTAATGAAATTCTTTGCGATGCTCGAGAACTCGCAGACGAAATTGACATACCAGCTAATTTTGAGCTCACCCAGCCACGTCACTGAGTTCGAAGAAGGAATGTTAATTTCGACTATGAGGCAAAAGATGATCCAATAGAAGATCCTGCTTTGAAATATAAGGCAGAATTTCATTTTTTTTTTTTTTTTTACATTAGATAAAGCTATCAAAGCACTTGAATCCATTTTTGATTTGATCAGTACCCACAGCAACTATTTCCAATTTTTTTACAATATTTCTGATTTAAAAGATATTCCTCAAAACGACATATAAAGTATTGTAAAGATTTAGAAACAGTGTTGACTGATGGGAATTCATCCGATATAAACGCGCTTGACTTGGCAGACGAGATAGTAGCTGTTTTGGCTTTGCTAAACAAAAAAGAAAGTCCAGTTGAGATTTTAAAATTCATATCGAACCTGGATTTTGCTACCAATCTTGGTATAGTTTTAAGAATATTGCTGACTCTCCCAATAACTGTGGCAAGTGGAGAAAGGAGTTTCTCCAAATTAAAATTAATTAAAAAATTTTTACGCTCCACAACTACCGAGGATCGACTAAACGGCTTAACAATAATAGCCGTCGAACATGACCTGGATGAAAAAATTAATGTTAAAGAAATTATAAAACAATTTTCAGAATTAATAGTGAGAAAAAAACACTTTTAATTTCAACTCTCGGATTAAATGTATTTTTAATATGCAATAAAGTTTTAATATTTAGTGGTTTTATAATTTGTTTTACTTTTTATTAAATATCTGTTCTGTATTTTATAATTATGCGCCAAAAATGACTGTTTCCTTTTTTTCTGTGCAACCCTAATTTTAATTTAGTGCCAAAAACATAAATAAATTAGTATGTTTTTGCTAATCAAAACTTCAACATTGCTGATGAATGCAATTTTTTTACTCGTTTTATTTTACCATTAATCGTGAAAAGGGTTTAGGTTATTTCTTTTAATTTTTGTTATAAAGGGGTGGCATTTTACCTCTTTGCCCGGGGCGGCGAAGCTGCTAGCGCCGGCCCTGGTGATACTGCTAGTTATAATTTATCCAAGCATTTCCTGCAGTTTGTAACCCTTTATTCTGATTGTTAATCAGTATTTATGAATGAATAAGTTGCCTGCTAGCTGAATATCATGCCATGACTGCGGATACCGGCAGATCACTACGGTCTGACACTTTCAATCACTATGAACGTTAGTGAAAGCTGTAAGCAACTGGGCTTCTCTTTCAAAATAAATTATATCTAAAGTAAATTAAATAGTTGCATCCTCCATTGTTTTTCAATACATGCCAGCTTTTTTTAAAACAAGAATTTTTGCAATCGCTAAAGCTATAATAGTAAGAAAATGCATTACAGGTGTATTTGTACAGGTATATTATAAAGACGCGTTTTTGTGCTCAAAATACCGACAACAAATTAAAAACGGGCTATTAACTGTGTAAAGTATCCGCACTGGGGATGAGATTAAATTTTCATTCTATAAGAGTTCGCTTTAAAGGAACTGGATTATATTTGTAATTTTTTCCTTCCTTTTGATACTACTCACTTATGTCAAAATAATTCTTTAAGTTGTGGTAACAAGATTTTCAGTTAAGAGAAAAAATATGAATACAAAGCGAACAAGAGAATTTGCGAGAACAAAATGTTGACGTTAGGATTTAGGAATGCGCTTATAGAGATATCCCACACACTGTGAGTTTCCTACTGAAACGTCAGCTCAACGTGGAAAATGACTCATAGCTGAGAATAAATATCAATGGATCTATATGTTGATTCATTATCATTTATAAATAAGCATTCACTTAAATATTAATAAAACAAGTTTATGTGATAATCTATAAAAAATAATTGTTATCTACATTTCATTAATTGCAATTTTATGTGTTTTTTAAGAATACTTTAATTTAAAGCACGATGCAGATAAAGATAAATTTCCTCCAAAAACAGTTTTTCCATAAAAAATTTCCAACATTTTCTTACACATTTTTTATTTCATGTAAATATTCATATTTTGTTGTTTATATTTATTTTCAAAATATGTATTTGTTAAAAGTAAATATTCAAATTACTAAATAGCAATTTTTAAAGATTTCCAATGTTAATTAAAATATAAAATTAGATGAAATAAGAAAATAATTTCTATTTTCCAACTACATCAGCTTAATTTTTTGTCTCAATTTATTAAAAATTTAATTAAATATAAATAGTACTTTATAATTAAATGGTAAATATTTTGTGAATAATTATTATGTGAAAGGATTATATATAATCAAAAAGATTTTTTGTTTAAAAGAAAAAAAAATTGTAGAAAGTTTGCATAGAAAAATACAGCAACTAAATAAAAATAATAAAATTTTTAAACTTTTTATATTTTTAAACAATAAAACTTATATTAATATTTGTTTTATTATAGTAAATAGTAATTTTCCTAGTAAAAGACATGATCTGTATATATTTTTACGTGATAAACCAGGTTTTTCTGAAATAAAGTTAAACTAAAATTGAAACTTGTATACCTTTCAT
This sequence comes from Latrodectus geometricus, assembly GCA_026290005.1. Taxonomy (NCBI): domain Eukaryota; kingdom Metazoa; phylum Arthropoda; class Arachnida; order Araneae; family Theridiidae; genus Latrodectus; species Latrodectus geometricus. Next base: position 22,603 of record JAPDSC010121458.1, on the reverse strand, counting down.
TTTCGCATAGTAATCACTTCTTAATACTTTTCATATTATCATAGACCATCTACTATAAGACATTCTATTTAATTAATATTATAATATATTATGTACATTTTTTATCTGAAGTTTTTCTTACCACAAGTTTTGTTAACAGTTGCTTACTTTTTAATTGACATAAACTATAAAAATAATTTAATAATTTGTTACGTAAAGTATTAAATTGAATGCTTTCTCAAAATGGAAAATAAAGAAGAGTAATCTAAAACATTAATTTTATCTTCTGATAATTTTAGTACGAGCAATTCAAAACATAACTGTTTTATTATTTAAATAATAAACATATTTAATTAAAAAATAAATTTAAAAAAATCAAAATTTTAGATGTCCTGAAAATAAGAAAAATACAATTTCATATTTGAAAATTATATATAAAAGAATTTAAATTTCTCATAAATTCAAATATTTCTTAAGTTCTTTCAATATTTATTTATGAATGAAATTGCTAAATTTCTTTTGATAAACCTTCTAAAATATTTGGTAGATGCATATCATTTTCTAGTTTATGTAAATGATCTTTCTTAATTTAAAGATATAATTTAATAAATTTTCTTCCTTTAATTGAATATAGAAATTATATAATATTTATTATACAATTTCTATATTCAATAAAAGGAAATAAATTTTTTAGGTGATGTCTAAGAGGCCATGAAATCTAATTTATTTACCTCGAAGTCGCATTACTCATTAGACAATTTAAGCATATTGCTTTTTTTGTTGTTGTCTAAACCAAATTGTATGCAATGATAATATTACAGTATAATTGAGAAAAATATTTACTGTTATTTAAAATTAAAAAATATATATAATATAAATTTTATCTTCGTTTTTCAGACAGATTTAACTCTATGGTCTCTCTCGATATTTGGCATATTAATAGTCTTATGAAGATTTAAATAAAAGCATAAAACTATTTTCTTGTGTTTTATGTTATTTTGTACCTATTAAAGATGTGAAATTTTAATTTTACTCTGGCAATAATAAATTATGAAATACATCGCTATGAAAAAGAAAAATTCACAGAAACAAGTTAATACAAAAAAAGATTTATTAAAATATAAGTAAAAAAAAATATAGATTGATTTAGTTGTTTTGCACAAATATATCATCTATATCTGCATAAGTAACAAACAAAATGGATTGGTATGCAAAAGATTAAAAGTACAATATTCTGCAGTGGTACTTTCTGTTGAAATCAACAGTTATTATCCTCATCTATAGACATTGCTTACATAAATAATCCCATTATACTTTTTTTAACTTTAATAGTGTTTAATTTTTGTTTATTAAATACCAACTTTCAAATATTAATTTGACTTAGAATAATTTTAAATTAAAACAAGAATTTAATAAAACAAAAAAAAAATGCTTTTTCTTTTTTATTTATTTTTTTTTTACATGCATTTAAGCAGAAAAAGTAATTTCATGCTCTTTAACACACAAAAGTGCATGTTTTTGAACTGGCATATAAAACTATGATGTACAAGAAACATTTCTTAATCAATTTTAAGATCAATACGTGGGAAAGAATTTTAGTAATGATTTTAAAGCAGTTTTTAACATACTAAATAAAAGGAAACTGGTTAATTTAATTACTTTTTTTAAAAGGAAGAAATTTTATTTTTACACTACCAGCTCAGAAACAGCCATTTCAGAGAGGAAAATATTTAAATAGTATTTCTAATTACTATATTATATACATAGTATTGGAATATGAGGTTTATTTGTTGGTTATTTTTCATTGCATTACTATATCATATAACTGTGTAACAAAAAATGATTACCAACTAAACATCTTGGTCCAACAATACATAATCTTCTAACTATAGAGATTAATAAAATGAAGGAACAACAGAAGCAATTGAAATATCAGTTTGATATTATATAAGATTTATATTGACATCAATAATTTCAACTGAAACCATCATTATAAATCCATAACTCTCCTTAATATAATAATTAATTTTTAAACACAATTTTCTAAATTTATGTTTAAGCAATATCCTAAAGGAATTCAAAATGTTTGTTATTAATGCTAATAATGTTGTAAATGTATAAAAATTAATCCTTTCATTTTTATCATTAAGTGTCTTTAACTAAAATATATTATCATACACATTTCAATTTTTACATGGGCAAATGTCCACATGGGCAAAATCAAAATTTACAATAATCAAGATGCAACAAAGAATGATCACTAACAATAATATAATAAATAAATTTTAACTATTTTACAAACATAAACAAAGTGAAATTTATTAAAAAAAATATTTATTAATAACTAATATGATAATATAATAAAAAAATATCAAACTTAAACTATTTAACACATTTGGCATACACATTCTTAAGTTATTCCCTGTAAAAAAAATTTAAATGATAAATATAATTATTTAGTTTAATCTTATTTTAAGATATTAAAAATATAGTAATTACATATCAATATGATATTAGTAATTATTCTCAGTTAAAGGTATATCTTGAAATAACAAATTATTTCCATTAAAAGATTGATAAAGTTATTTAGAAGAGATTTCATGTAAAACAAATGTATCATTTTTAATTGAGATCATTGATTTATAATAACAATAAAAATAAAGTTGTAATTTATTTGAATGAATGAGTAATACAAATAACAAAACACAAATGATGTCATTATTACAAACAGCACATGCTATCCAGGGATTCAACATAACTATGTCTTAAATTCATTTAAGAGATAACATTTACAGTGTATCCCATTTTTAATTATTATTTTATAAAAAATAATTAAAAATAGCCAAAACATTTCTGATTGCATTAAACTATAAGGATTATATATGTTGAAAAAAAAATAGAATTTTTACAGGCAAAAACAGAAGTTTGAATGTGACAAAATAAAAAGTAATAAAAACCAAATTTCACAAAATAAAAGCAAATTAATTAGTGACTTTTAAAATTCTAGAAGTATATACCAAATATTAACAACATTAAAATCAAAAGATAACATTAAGTTTAGAGTTAAGTGCTTGTGATAATAGCTCTTAATAAACTACAAATGATGTACAAAAACAGATAAATTAATATTATTTCTTACCTTAATAAGTTTAGAAGATATGTAGTATGTATGTACAATTTAATTTTTTTTTTTAATTTCTGTTGGAAAAATAATTACATTTCAGCCTGTTTGCTTTATGTTAATAAATAAACAAAATGATAAATTAATTTATAATAAAACTTAAATAAACCTTTTCAAATCATACTCCTTGAATTTTTGAATTTCATTTCCTAACTCTGTATGATTTGCCTCAAGAATTAAATTATTTAAAACATTTCAATAATTCCTACTGTGGGGCATCTTGAAGCATATTTTATTTTTTAATTCAGCTTTGCCACAGTTACAAGATTGCTGACCACTCTTATACTAACTGTTAATACTTTATATTTAATTAAAATTTGTAGGAAATGTCAGCCCCTCATAAATAACTTAAATTAGCAAGAACAGCAATGAATATTTTTATGTTGGGGTGTTACTTTTAACTGTTACTTGTTTTTATCCTATTTTAATATTTATCTTGTGTTATGCTATATCACTCAGTTAAATGTTTTACATATAACATCATTTAAAATATATTAAAGAATACATTTTTTTTATGATAGACAATATAAAACTTGATTAGGGCATGGAATGCATAACATAATTTTGTTATTGTTAAAATGCTATTATTAAAAAAAAAGTCCTGGTCACTAAAGTAGGCAAAATGCAAATTTTCCCACATAAGCTTACATTTGACACTTTCTCTTGTTTTAAATGATGAAATCACTCCTTTAAACATGTTACAGTGTGTTTGAATAGAGCATCTGTAACAGCAGAGGTCACAGAGCTAAAATTTAATTCAAAGAAATGATCAAATTAAATAGGACATTTTATTTTGATAAAATGAAAAAAAAAATAAAATGCAAATATTTAATTTTTAATCCTCATAAAAATTATACAAAAGAAATAAATGAATTACTGTTCAAGACGCAAAATTAATTATGAAAATAGAAATATAATTGAAACATCTCCTACAAAGATAAAATAAAAATACTGGAGCCCAGACAAACTGTTATATTAATAAGGAAAGAAATTATAAAGTCGTGCAACATAGAAATAAATTTTAAAAAATTATTGTGAATAAATTTTTAATCTAATTCAAAAAGCTATGAAATTAAAAAAAAATGAGAAATAAAAAAACACATACTATAAAATTAATAACACAGTTAAAAACTTTAAAACTATTTACTTTGTTTTTAGCAAATTACAAAATAAAAAAAAATAATGAGATTCAATGAAAGTTTATACAGAAATGTAGAAAAAAACAACTTATATATTAAAATATTTAAATAAATTATTACTTTTCAGATTCTTCTAAAAAAACTATAACGATTGCTTCTAATGCCTTAAAAAAAAAAAAAAGAGAGGCATATTCAAAATCTTCACAAGTATTTTGATTCTTTGACATTGAAATTTTAACTTAGACAAAAAACCCTCTGTCTCAGAAATATAGGATACAAATACCTAAAAATAATTAAATAAAATATTAATATTTTGATATTACATTAAATAACTTTTTAAAGAATAAAAATGCTATACTGCTTATATATACTATAGAATTAATACATGTGGTTTCACAAAAGGTAAAAATGTACATTACATAACTCTAAATATGAGATTTTGTTAACTCAAAATTAAACAAGCAATAGGACAAAAAAAATTCAAATATATTTTACTGAAAATGAGCAAAATTTATAAGCATATAAATAAAACAATGTCTCAAGTTGCTTAAAAATTGCAGTGTGACAATAATACCTTGCTTAATTTATTTATCAGCATTTACTTGTTGAACTAAAAAGCATATAATCTAAAACAATCAAATTATTCTGCATAACTGAAATCTGTCTGAGGTGGTACAAAAGGAGATCAAAAGGAAAAAGTTTGCATGATATGCAGGTAAATTTAATATAGAATATCTATTGATAAAGTTTTGATATTTTTTTAAAGTTCTCTAAAAACAGAGTGTCTTCTAAATCAGAAGGAATTGGAGCATATACAATGCTTGAGCGTGTATGGCTGGAAAATTACAAAAGAATAATTTTGAAATTATGGAAACTACCATAAGATATAAATTGTGAAAATATGTCATAAAGAAAGGAAAATTCCATTTTTTTTTAATATTTTACATAATATTAGGATTTTTCTAGATAAGAAAATTTATTTGATTTATTGAAATAAAATACATAGATTATTGCATACAACAGACAATTTAAAGAATCATTGAAGCAGAAAAGTATTCAATCAGACTGAAAATTTAACATTTCCCTATTACTTTAACAGTATATTTTCCACATTTAAATAAATAAATAATATATTCTTACAAAAATACTTCAAACCCCAATCCATGGCAAAGCAAAATATGAAGAATTTTAAGTCTCTCAAGCATAGCATTTTGTAATTCAGGAGGTGATAACTTTTCATCCCTAGATAAGAAAATAAGGTACAATATAAATTTACCATAATAATTAATACGAATAATATAAAGTGATTATTTTTAGGAATTAATCAATATACTATAAAAATGATTTATGATTATTAATATGCAAACACACATTACAATAAAGTCTTTATTATTCATCAAACTGTGTGGAATAGATAATTCCTTCTAAAGTTTACAAAATGATTGAAAAAAGCTTCAACAAATGTCAATTGAGACCACTGCATCAATTGACAACTGATTGAAGAATATTTTATTTTTGTAAATATTGAAGATGAGAAAAACAGTGATTATACACTTAATTATTTAGTTTTTTTTTTTTTTTTTTTTTTTTTTTTTTTTTTTTTTCCCAGAAAGATTTATGTTTTTTTCCTCATGAAAAAAATTGTTCAAATATTTCTCTATTTGTGTAAGAATAACTAAAATAATTTCTATGTGAAAATACTTTAACAGAATTAATTTCAAAACTCATTTTATCTCTGCTTGTTTTCTCATTATTGTAATTTTTCATCAAATGCATTAAAAAAAATTAATGCCATCTAATAATTGATAATTTATTGCCTTTTGAACAATACAATAAATCTGAAAAGATAATTACAATTACAAAAATCTTTCTGATTTGGAAAAATGATTCACAAAACTAACTTACATTGGCCGGAGTGTTAAATACAGTGTCAGGATATACAACAAATGAAAATTTTGTATTTAAATTATGTCAATAATTGTAATAAGAATTTATTACAAAGTTAAAAATATACTTTTGCATATATTTGCACAAAAGTTATATTTTATACAATACTAATACTATTAAAATTATAAGAATTTAAACCAGTAAATCTAAAATAAAAATATCACAATAGTCAAAATAATTAGGAATACTTATTCAGATTTATTGATTTATAAAATTTCATACATATTTGACATGAATTTTAAAAAAAACTATAGAAGAAAAAAGAATAAGTTAGTAATTCAATAAATTATAGTAAACACAGACAAATTGAAATTGATAAATATTATGCAAATTTTATAAATTTAAATAAAACTTTATGGCTATAGTATACAAATAAAATTATGTAAATATATATTCTTTGATTAGAAAACAAAATTAATATATTTATTTTGTCAATATCATTAACTAATTTAGTATTGAAAGCTATACAAATCTTATTCATTAATAAAATGCTTACAATTTTAAGGTTTACTATTTTTTACTTTAAAAAAATATTTTTCACAGAAGTCATCTTGACACATAATATTCATTTTTTTATATTTCATTTTTAATGTATAATATATCTAAATGCTATATTTTAGGGATTTGCGTAAAAAATCTCTCATGAAAAATATAAATATTTATAAAAAAGGGTATTAACAACATTAAAAAAAATCTAGTAAAAAAAAATTGTGCATTGTATCACTAAAAATCTACAAAATTTAATATATGTCTGTAATCTTGTTTAAGAATAAGATTCAACATGAGAATTCTGGATCCCGAGAATTCCTTGTAATTTAATCTTTGAAATTTATAAATTTATTTTGTAGTTTATACAGTGTTATTGAAAGTTATTTATTTTTTACTTTCATAAACTGTTTTTTATTTTTTAATGTGCAATTTCCCACAAGTTTTTTAAAACTTCAAAATAAATATAAATAGCTTTTTTACCTTTTACTTCCTAATTTCAAAATGGCTAATTTAATAAAATAGATTAATGAATCTATGCAAATGAAATTCCTCCAAGAAAGAGAATACAATTTTCAAAAATCCATACAAATGTGCAATTTTTAAACAATTCATATCAATAAGTAGATATACCTATTGCTTTTTAAACACTAATTATTTTAATTAAATAAATTGGAAAAAATATCAGTAAATTCACACAATTATTTCCTAATTTTGAAAATTTTAACATCAGAAAAAATGTTAATAACTCAATAAAATATATTACATGCAATAATAAAATGTACTTGTGTACAGTAATAAAAATGTAAAATGTTCAATAATAAAACTACATGTAGTTGTTAATCATTTCAATCTTATAATTTAGGTGTAAGTTCTTTAATTTAAAATACTGTAGCATTTGAAAACAACCATACAGTTTAACACTTCATTATCCTCCAATATCAGAAACTATTATAACTTACTCATTTTTATTAAAAATTCATAAGTAGTAAGAAATGAAGTTAAGTGCAATGCTATTAATTCAAAATTGAATTACATTGGAAAATTTAAACATAACTTTAATATTAAGAGAAATTTTAAAGCATTTATTTGATACAACAAATTCAATATGGAAATTAATTTTGTTACTATACATTTGTTACTATAATTTTGTACATTATACAAAGTTTGATGATTTTGAAGTATATGATATTATACTTTTAGATAGATTATTATTTAAATTTATAAATATCCATATTTATTGAATACAGAAAGAAAAGTCAATAAAATTGATAAGTTTGTTAGCAATAAAATTATATATATATATATATATATATATATATATATATATATATATATATATATATATATATATATATATAGTATCTTTACTTATAACAGTTCATTATGACATGTAAAGTCTTTTTTAAAATTACTTACTTGAAATATTTGGCATATATCAAAATAAAAAAAATTTCTAAAAACATACCAAATATAATGCTAATTCCTCATTACATGATGCTATAATCCTCATCAGAGTCAAAGCAGAAGGTAATGACAATAATAATTAACTGTATCTGTCAGCTTTCCTAAACCTAAAAACAATAAATCTTTTATAATTTTCATATAACATTGAAGATACTGAAATATAATTTTCAGTTAATTACACTTAAAAATTATTCTGGATAGAAATTACAAAATCATATAGAATTTAAAATTTCATAGGGAAAAAATCAATTATTAAAGCATATATATCCTTAATATTCCCTTTTCACCTTTAGTATTCTCCATTTCACATGAAGTGGATTATTCAAAATCTACATATTTCTTAATAGAATAAATAAATATTAAATACATTTAAAAATCCAAATTCTGCTCTTACCAGCATACTGCCAATTCAAAGTTAGGAATTTTTCAAATATAAGTTTAAATAAGTCAGGATATTTTGGGACCTATAAATTATGTAAAACAAGTATTTAAAAAATCATACATTTTTTTTTTTGATGTTTCCAAATATTTCATTAAAAAAAAATTAATATAAAATGTCCCTCCCCCCTATTTTTTTTAAACTTAAATAAGATAAACATTCATATGAATAAATATAAATTCTAAACCTGAAAACTAAACAATTTAAAAATTTATCAAAATTAGATCAAATTACAATTGATTTACATATTTTTGTTGTTATAATTACATAATAATGTAAAGTATGCTTTATAAAATTACTAAATTAAGTAGCTAAAAAGGAATACATTAAAATCATAATAAGACAAATACTTATTATGATTTTAATGTATTCTTATTATGATTTAAATGAATAAAAATAAAACTATAATTACAAAATTATTGTTGGCAGAATTATTAATAAATCTCATAAGAAGCCTTCAATTATTGAAATTTTTTCCAATGCTCCAATTTTCTGAAAACGAGAATAATATTGTATCAATATAGTTGATAATTACATACGAGAAAGAAACATTATTTTCATTTTGATATCAGGTGAAAATTTGTTAAAAGTAATCCTTTAAGCAAATTTTTTTTAAATTTAGGATTGAAGGATATATGGAAAAATTTTTTTCAACTCCCATCAACAAACTGTGAAAAGTTTAACTAGATTGAATAATTTCTTTGAATCAATATTCACCTTACAGTTAATTTAACCTCATAACTAATATCTACCCTATATTTTTCATTGGTTTACATTGGCATATATGTTATTCACAATAATGCAACAAAGAAGATAAAATGTATACTTCTAGAATGATTTCAGAAGTGTTTGTAATAACCTAAAGGAGAGATAACCACATTTATTTTAATTTGGAATTCCTGAATTTTTTTTTAAACTTAAATACTAAAGCAATTCTTTTGTAAAGATGTTGGCTATATAAAAAAATTTAAAAAAAAAAACTAATTTACAAAAGTTATAAAAGTGAAAAAAGTTACTTCATTTTAAGAAAGACTTATATAAAAGTGAAAACCCAACTTCAGTAACTAAGGAATCAAAATGACACATTGAGAAAAATAAATATCAGTAGAAAATAAACTTAGTTCTTTATTTATAAATATTTTCAATTCATTATATATAATTTTATAAATCTTAAAAAATTTTGTTTTATATATATTAAAACTAATTGATTTGCTATTGAACTAAGATGGCTAAAATATAGGTATAAAGATTTGATTTCTTTATCATTCAATAAACATATCTTTTATTTCCTTTTTTTCACATGTTGCCTAATAAGACCAGGATCTACAGTTTAAAGTGGATTCAAAACTAAAACAAACAGCCAATGAGCTGGGAATCAAACAGACATTTAAATCATTTGGTTGTCACCTCAGCACAAAGTTTTAATATACAATTTTCTTTAGGGTTAAAGGTTTACAAGGATAAAAATGAAAATGTGCATTCATTTATTTTATTTAACTTTGTTAATATCTTATCTCATTGCATTCATAATATTTTTTACATTTTAAATTTATAATGGCTCTATTTACAATTCCAATTTAAATTTATTTCAAAGTAAAACAAATAGAAACACGTAAAACTTTTTACTTTTCTATTAATTGTATTTAACTGACTTTATGAATGATTAATTTTACCCTCACAGCATGTAATTTAAAGAAAAAATATATAAAATCCATGTTATGTCATTGTTATGATAAAATTCTTATTTTATTTTTTAAAAATTTTTGAATATCATCAGAAATATTATTTTAAATAATAATTTCTCTAAGCATGTTTCTATAAAACTAATGACAAATAAATGTGATTAAAACATTTCCCCAGTAAAAATTCTTGAAATAGCAAATAAAGAATGTAATAACTAAAGTTATATATTTTCTTGTTATAATGCAAATAAATGAATTTAATAATGGTTACTTTCTAGCTGTGATCATCTACTCTTAAAGTGTAGAAAAAAATATAATTTTAATAATGTTCAGAAAAAAATCTTGGATCTAACATGAAGTTGTGAAGATAAAATTATTTTAGCCAACAGAATGCATTATATTGGCTAGTAATATATTTTGTAATTTTTCATTGTACACTCATATATCACTCACAAAATTTTATAAGTGATAGTTTAAAAAAATAAAGAAAACTTTAAAAGAGATTTAAATACTGTAGAAATTGTATTGGTTCATTACTAGACATAAAACATTTAGAAAGTGATACTTTATAATGGCCAAATTTATATTGGAAATAAAATATATATTCATTGGTATTATTCAATTGAACTTAAATATACATATTTTTGTCACATGATTAGAATTGAGAAAAACTGGATTATCAGACTCTTTACAAAGCCATATTTTTTTTAATTTTATAAATTTACAAGATCTTTCAAAATACATTTATAATTCTTATATATCTATTTAAATTTTATTCTATGAAAAAAATGGAATTCATTATGTATAAAATTACTGCAATAACGAGAGAAATTGCCCTATCATTTACAATATTTAAGTACTTCACTTTTTTTAATATATCATAGACATAAAATTAAGAATATGGACAGAAAAACTAAATGTAATAAAAAGAATATTAATATTTTGTTTCCACTAGGAAACAATTGCAATAAATGCATACTTGGGTAGCAGAATCTTTAGAATGTTGAACTAAATGGCTAAAAATTTCAAAAGTTTACAAACTAGTGGAGGAGGTTGCACAACTTGTAGAATATATAGGAATCTAGGCAGAATATCAATGCAAAGAAAGCCTTCAGAATATGGAACAAAAACATTTAAACATGTACCTAAAATTGTTAAAACTTATAAAATGAAGTACGAAAATATTATTCAGAAATATTAATGAAAGTTGTTCTTAACACAACTGCAACTATACATTAATAAAATAATTATCAAGATTAATGAACAGGAGAGAGACAAAATATTTGACATATTTTTAATGAGAAATTATGAAAGATATAAGGCCTTGCATGAGTAATGTCACCCAAGGTAATAGTAAAAATTATAAAATCCTAATAGCAAAAATAATAATATTATAAATAAATAAATAGAATTATTTATAAGACATAAATTATGGAAAATGCAATTATTAAATTTTTACATTATATGAAAATAATTCTTAAAAATATTGGCTGTGTAAATATTAAATTTTCTTATGGTATTTAAAATATGAAAACAATTAAGGTAAAATATTTCACTAAACTTTGATAACATCAACTTTAACCAAATCTGTTTCAGTTAATTCCTCTACATTTATATCTGTAAGTTCTATGTAAGGTACAAGGTGTCCATTTAACCAGCAAAATATCCTATTTAAGCAAGCATATAACAAAATTATAAAAATTATTTAAATGATGTGTACATGAATATAGTATAAAAGAATAATATAAAAATTAGGTAATATAGTTAGCAATTGCATAACTCATTTTTACTAATTATCATAGTAGCAATTGCATAACTCATTATTACTAATTATTTTATAACATATTCTTAAATATGTCCTAATTAAAAAAATATTAATTTATCATAAGTTTTGACACTGTTTTTTCCCCTTTTTCTATGAGGTAAGCACTTTTTAAAATGTACGTACGAAATGCTCCAGTATTTTTATAGCTGCAAAAGATAGAATAATAAATCAGTAAAAATAATTTATTTGAACTTCCTAATGTTCAGAAAATTTAAACTGAGACTATCTTGAAGTCTTATTGCAAAATTTAATTTTTATTAACAAAATTACAATCATTATGTTTTTATTTTTAATTATTTAATATTTTCCTTTAATCACGTAATTGCTTGTTCAACTGAGTTTTAGATCTATTTGAAACTACAATCTTATTCAGTGTAATAAATATAATTAAGTATTAAGGTCTACATTGATGATGTACTTAAATATAAAAAATCACATATAATTTTGGAAGTTTTGCAATAAATGTCACACCAAAAAAATGTTAATATAAGATGTTCATACAATATTTTACTTTATTCTATTTAATATAAAAACACAAATTAGATGCCAAATTTAAATTAGTTAAATAATTTTTCTGTCAAATAATTAAAAAAAAGTCAACAGATATTTTTTATATCAACAGTATAGTATTTACTATTTGTAACTAATATATAGAATTATAATAGAATATAATATTGTTACTACTAGTATATATTTTACAATTTGAATATTATTAATTTGAAACAGTTAAATTATGTCTGCTTTTTCAGAAATGGCAATTATTTCATAAAAATATTTTTTACATAACATCATTTATAGTACCAGACCAAACAATACCTCATCAGCTTTTGAGATTAAAAGACTATGAATAGCTGTTATAATGGCAGCAACAGCTGTAGCAGATATGTCATCTAGAATCCATCTGAGTAATCAGACAGTTCCTGCTTATAAAAGTATCGACAACAGAGATCTATCAAAACAGTTATCCATCATTCCTTACCACATCTAAATATTTCAGAAAAACATATCATAAATAATAATTATCATTTCAGTTATTATTTTAATTATTTAATCCAATATTCATAGAAGCATTTTGCATGAAATACAAAATAAACTCATTTTTCTAAAAATGTGAAACAATTTTTATTTTTTAAAAATTAATATAAATTAAATTATTTTCGATAAAAATTAATTTAAATACTTTAATTTATGTGTAGAAAATGAAAATAAAAATGTACTTACGTTATCCAAAATATGTGTGATATAGTATGCAAAGCAGTAATTATTTGAGATAAAAAAGAACTACAAGCTAAAATGAACAGCTCCTTCAATGAATATTTTGCAAACTTGAGCATACAATTACACATGAATAAAAAAAAAAAAAAAAAAACATTTTTCAATACCATGATTTTAAACCGAAATCTATAATATATACAGTTTATATAAAATGGCAAAAGGCATAATCAGATATATTTTTAGTTTGACAGAAAGTTAGTTACTTGAAGTTAAAGTTACTTGAAGAAAAATTTAGAAAAATAGTCAAAAGTTAAATTTTAGTATGCCTAAAATAAATATGAATATCATAACAAAATATCAGATTAAGGTACAAGATAATTTGTATAATAAAGTATATGTTATAAATACAGGTATAAAATAACTGAGCAATGAATTTTGTAACACGATTCAAAACTTAAATATAAAAGCTAAATCAAACCCATATTTTTTTAAACGAAAATGTAAGAAAAATCACGAGAAAAGAACAAAATTGAATCTGTTTTAAAATTATTTCTATGAATTCTACTTTATTAAAAAGTAAACTATAATTTATAAACTCAAAACATTATAAATTTTTACTTAAGACAGCAGTCTCAGAAAATTATAAATATTTTTACAGAACTATGTTCATGTAACACAGGGGTGGCCAAGACGTCGACCGTGGTCGACTGGTAGACCGCAAAGACATTTTAGATAGTCCACAGGACCATCCCGATAATGACCTCGAATATTAACAATTTAATTTATGACTTATAACATAGAATCAATGAATTATTTAAAATAAAAATTTACTACAGTCTACGCTTTAAAACCCAAAACAAATTGTGCAAAAATTTACGATTTAAAGATTTATGATTAAAGATTTACGATTTAAAACACAAAAAGGACATGATGAGCAAGATTAAAACATTAAAAAAACTATAGAAAGGTATGCATCTCAATTAAGAAAACATGAATTGAAAAACTTCAAAAACATGGAGGAAGAGTGCATCTATAATCCAAACCGAGACTTCTAAGATTTCACTTAATACTTGTTTTGTTTGAAGAATTTGAAAGAAGATTCACTGACTTAATTAGGTTGAAATAAATGCTCAATTTTATGATATTTCCATTTGATGAAAATGTCAACATTGATGGACAACGTGTCTGAAAAAATAGAACATTTAATAGATATCACATCAGTCACGGTCGAGGAAGAAATTATTAAATTAAGATGCGATATTCATCTTAAATCCAGAGCATATTTAGCGATACTGATTTTTGGAAATTAATTTCTGAGGAAACGTTTCCAAATATTTACAAATTTATTTTGTATTTGAAATCATACTTTGCATCAAGGTTTCTTTGAGAATCTGTTTTTTCAACCATGAACAAAAAATAAATATTGATTGCATTTAACAAATGAACATTTAATTTCGTGTTTATGTATTGCAATAAACAATACATAAACACGAAATTAAATGTTCGTTAAAATTGTACCAGCCACAATATAATAAACTTATCGCAGATATACAATGCCAAATTTCAACTAAACGAAGTGAATAGGATGGTCAGATTTTGATATATGAACACTTTTATTATTTTCATCAGTAAGTTTTTATTTTGTAAATATTAATATTAAGTTTTTTTTTTTTAGAAAAATTGCATAATATACCATTTTTTCCTATTACTGAAACTATTTTTTCCTATTTTTCCTAGTACGTTAATTTAGCTCTGCCATTGGTAGACTACCTGTGATTTTTTAAATGTAGAGTAGACCCCGGATCCCAAAAGTTTGGCCACCCCTGATATAACATATAACAAGGGTCAAAAATATCTCAGGTTCATCTCCATGGTGGTGCAATCCTTCCTGAGTTGGTACATTTACATCATGAGCTAATAATTTGTCTTTAAAATCAAAATGAGCAGTATAGCCAGTCTGAAATTCGTCAGGAATGTCTGAATTTTAATTAAGTCTGAATTAATATATATTACAGTTTCAATTAATATAAAAACTCTATAACAAATATTTAAAATGAAACACAGTTATGTAAAAATTTAGCAGAAGACTAACATCTCCACATAACCTAAGATTCCATTCAGTACAAGTTTATTATTCTTATATATCTATTTAAATTCCTTATTTCCTCCCATATATATATATATATATATATATATATATATATATATATATATATATATATATATATATATATATATATATTCAAGTTGAAGACATTTTTTAATATGAAACATACCTATTAGGAAGATAACAAAATTCAACAGAAGCTGGAAAATTTTTCAAAAGTGAAAGGTGTGATTCATGGCACAAAAGTAACCATTGTAAACTACTTGTGATAAGAAATAAATCTTTGATCAACAGCTGCTCACTATCTTTTCTAGAAACTATAGCATATATAAGAAAGTTACATATTCAGTGCTGCTACACTGGAAATCTAATTCAGATTTAAAAGCAAAATTTATTTAGCTAAACTCATTTTTTGAAATATTATGATATACATCAAAGATTGGTGCATAGCACCAATCTTATGATAAGAGGAATTTTGAATTGCTTGGTGCAGATACAGATTCTTATTTTGAGCTGCTGAGTAAAATATTTATAAAAAATATAAGACATTCTGTTTACTTAATCATTGTGAAAGAAAAAAGTTTTGTAAGCCAGTGTTACTAATTCATAGTATGTAATATCCATCTTTGATAGCATATTGTTTTTTACTATTATTAGTCACATTATAAGATCATGATGCTATATAATACAATGTGTATTTAAGAAAGTAATTCATAGAAATAAATAGATAACAACAAGCGAAAAATTATTTGCTTTGTACATACACTTTTTAATGTCAATAATTATGTGCAATGATGATGAAAATACTTTTTTAAGGGCATAATACTTTCAATTTATTTTGAAACATTAATATAATTTAAAATCTTCAAATAAATGCAACTCAAAATGAAAAAATTCTACAAAAAATATATTATTATTTAATCATTTACAAATAAAAAAATATGATAGAAAAATTTAAAAATAATTGTTAATAATTTTTTTCGATTGTAAGTTTTTAATTATAAAACTATAAAATTTAAGCAAAAAACATTAATAGAACTGATTAGAAATATTTAAAGTGAATACTTAAGTTTTTTAAACTTATTTAAAGTAAAAAGCTTCTTAAATTACCAGGATTTTGAAACTGGGTTTTCATCCAAAAGGTAAGAATGATAGCACTTTGCAACAGTTGAAGTTGAGACATAACTTCACCAGTAATTTCTGTTTTAGAAGACCTAATAAGCATTTAAAATTTTATTTAATAAATCGTAATTTGTCATAAATTTTTAAATGCGTCAGAGCAATAAGCACTTAAAGAACATCAGTTATATCGGGTAAAATTTTTTATCATTTCAGAAAAAATGTTTAGTTTTTTAATTAGAACTTTTCAAATTGTATGCATTTTAGAAAAATTATTCAATATTTAAAGTTCATAAAAATATAGAAAAGGAAGACTATTTCTGCAAATTGAACAATAAATCTTTTTACCTTTTTATATATACAAATATAACAACTTCAGAAAACTTACACAAGGATATTGTAATTTATTATTATATATCAAAATGACAAATTTTATAAAAATAAGCCATATAATTTTATGAGTAAGATTAATCGTAAGGAGTTAAAATACATACAGTAGAAAAACTTGATGAAAAATGATATTTTTAAATAAATCTTCAATTAAACATTCTCAAAATTGGTAAAAGAAAAACAGCAAGTTTATGACACTCTACAGGGGACCTAAGCAAATAAATGGATGATAATAAAATTAATACAATCAAATTTAATCATGTATACAATCACGTATGATTAAAAAAAACCCCAACTTAATTTAACAGTAATTCTTGTATTAACATGTAAACTCTGATCAGAACTCATAATTCTAAATTTTTTTGCAGACAAAAAATTTATATTTTTAAATATACTCTCTCTTCTTACATTAATTTTAAAAATAATCTTTGGATTCTGTTTGGATTTATGCAGTTAAGTTCATGACTTCAGCAAAATATATTTAATTAAGAATTTTTTTTTTTTTTTTTTTTTTTACTAATGGACAATGATTTATATATAATACCAAAATGACAATTGTTCAACAAATATTTATATTCTCAATATTAAAATATAAGGCACAATTATCACATTATTATTAAGAGTTTCATTATATAAAAAACCAACATAGAATCAAAATTTACAATAATCAAAATGCAACAAAGAATGATTATTAACAATAATACAAGAAATTAAGTTTTAATCATTTTACAAACATAAACAAAGTGAAATTTATTAGAAAAATATTTATTGATAACTAATGTGATGATATAGTAAATAGTATCAAACTTAAACTATTTAACACACTATGCAAACACATTCTTAAATTATTCCCCATAAAAAATTTTAAATGATACATACAATTATATAGTTTAATCTTATTTTAAAATATTAAAAATATAGTTATTACATATTAATAAGATATTGGTAATTATTATCAGTTAAAGGGGTATATCTTTAAATAATAAATTATTTCCATTAAAAGATTGATAAACTTTTTTGGGAGAGATTTCATGCAAAACAAATATATCATTTGTAATTGTGATATGATCACAATTACAAATGATATATTTGTTGATGATTTACAATGATAATAAAAATAAAATTGTAATTTTTTTTAATGAATGAGTAGTACAAATAACAATATACAAATGATGTCATTATTACAAACAGCACATGCTATCCTAGGATTCAACATAACTATATTTTCTCAAATAACAACAATACATATTAATTTAGAATTTAAATATAAATGAATTCATGATTAATCTACATTAAACACAGCATATAATTTTAAATGAACTAGATTTAGAAGCTTTGTAATTTTTTCCTTATATATTATTAACATTAAATTCTCTATTTTAATTGTAATCCAGTTTTATATGTATTACTTTAAATGTGTTTTGCTTATGTCTTATAGAACAACTAGTTAATTAAATCGATTTATGAGATAAAATTTGCAGTGTCTCCCATTTTTAATTATTATTTTTATAAAAAATAATTAAAAATAGTCAAAACATTTCCTATTACATTAAACTATAAGGATTATATATGTTGAAAGGAAATAGTATTTTTACAAGCAAAAACAGAAGTTCCAATATGACAGAATAAAAAGCAATAAAAATCAAATTTCCCAAACAAAAGCAAATTAATTAGTAAATTTTAAAATTCTAGAATGAAACACCAAGTATTAACAATAATTTCAAAAGATAACATTAAATTTAAAGTTAAATGCTTATGATAACAGTTTCTTAAAACTATAATTGATGCTTTAAAAAATTAAAATGTGCATTTTTTACAATGTTTGGTTAGAAAATCAGTGTGAGATGAAATATAAATCTATTCAGACAATTTATCTAGGTACATATTCAGACAATAATAATAGTAATATTACTAAGATATTATCATGCCTTTGTAAAAAGATGAAAACACAAAACTTCATTATAATGAATGTACAGAAGTGAATGTCTGACTTTATGTTTATTCAAATAATAAATTTCTGCTAGTTTAGTTTGGTTTGTTAATTACTCAACAATCATTTTTAGCAAACAAAAACTAATTAGACTGGAACATATTGTTCAAAGTACACTCCAAATCTCAACAAATGCCTAAGTCAAGATGGGAACTGAACTCATTAACTGTTGAATTGACAGTTAGAATGTTAACTATTTGATTGGTGGTTTGACTAAATTTCCAACAGATACTTCACAAATGATTCCATGAATTTAATATGAATAAACACAAAATATTGGCTATTAGAAGAAAGCTAAATAGCAACTATATATTTAGCAAAAAAATAAATAAATAAATAAATATCAATAACAAATATTACTGTCAAGAAAAACTGGAATGTTATAAGCTCTAAAAAAGGGGTATAAAGGATCAATATGAAATACAGTGTCTTCAAATAGCTTGCAACTGTTTCTGAAAAATATCAGAACAATTACTAAAATTCTATTTCTTGCAAAATTGACATTGCCACCATATCATACTAACATTTGTAGCCAGATTTAGAAGAATAACTATCAGTTTAGAAATAGCTAATTGAATATTAAATACATGAAAAAAACAATACTTGCCAAAGAAGATCATTTGATTAATAAAGATATAAGGTGAGACTCATATCTAGCAAACCAACAAGAACCATTTAATTTCTGACTATACATTCTTTTTATATACTCAAATACAGATGAATCATTCACTAGTTCTTCAATAGACTAAAAAAGTATATTTAAAAGAACACAAAATTAACACATTACTTGAATTAGAAATTCATACAATGTACTAACAATACACAAATATATATATAATTGGGGAATGATTTTAATTAATGTTTCAATTGGAAAATTTAAATGTATTTAATGATATTTTAATTTATAAAAAGTATCTCATATAAAGTTTATAAATTAAAAAAAAATAAAACTGTAATTAATAAATAACTCTAACTATATTATAAAAAATCTAAACATTTTTCTTAAAAAATTAAATTTAACATGTGCTGTTGTGTAAGTAAAAAGAATGTAAAATGAAAAATGGATGTTAACAATTAATATACATAATGACTGACTCAATCAGAAATTAAAATAACTTACTAAAAACAAATTTCACATTTTCAAAGAAAAAGAGAATAAAATTCATTTTCACAATAACAAAAAATAGTTTCACGCATAAATTTATTCGTGTTTAGTCTGAATATTCCATTAATTTTCTAAATGCAAAATTATATGGCAAAATTCCAAAGAATTTGCATTACTTAAACAGAAATTAAATACTACAAAGTTTTAAGAATGTTAATTATATTATGAGAAAATTTGATGAGTTTTGCACACAGTAGCAGACTAAAATTATTTACAAACAATACTAACTATTTATAAAAAACAGGAAGCAATTATTTTCAGAGAATTTTTTTTTCCACAATTTTAATCCTGAATATTTTTAGATTAACCGTTTTTATTTTATTGATAATAATTTCAAAAATAAATATTGTTAAAGAGGTTGGTAAATAAAATGATGCAAAAGGAAAAATAAACTAGAAATTGAACTGACCTCTTTATCATTATTATTAAAAAACTTTTTACATTGAAAAATAAAATTCAGAATTATCAATAATAAGGAAATAGGAGTTCCTTTTCTTAGTAGAGAAATTAGATTTCCTTCCCATGTGACACTTCCAAAAGAAACAATTGTTTTAACATCTTGTTTGTTGCCAGATTCACCCTCAGTCAACAACAACGATCATGACCTGTTTGAAGTAAACACAAATGTTTCATCAAAATAAAAAATTATACTTAATTTAAAAAAAATTTGAGCAAAAGAAATAAATCACAGAAAAATCAGTCTGTATTATGTATATCAATTTGAATTTTAAAAAAGCAGAAATTGTAAATAAAAGTTTTCAATAAAACAAAAAGTAGTTCAATGTAGAAATTTGAATTTAAAAAATACTAATGATATTATCCAGAAGATAAATAGACTTGTTAATCATACACTATAATTTTTACCGAATTTGTAAAAATGTGGTGTCCACAAAATAAACACTTTGATATTCCTTACTGCCTGAAACTTAACGGTTTTTTTTAAAAATTGAAGTAAAAAATTCTGAGCTGCATTTCAACTAACCTTAATGTATACGAGGCAAATTTACAAGAAATATTTATAATAATTTTAATAAATTATGAATGATAAATTTCATTTTCTATACAACAAAATGATCTAATTTCCTTCATAGCAACACTACTTTATTTATAAGCAAATATAAAAATGCAATGTAAGCAAATTAAATAAGTTAAAAGGAAATATAAAAAACAAATGATTGATCTATTCAATTACGAAGATTCATTCTAGTAGAATTAATAAAAACGATTGATCTATCAAATTGTAACTGATGACTCTTGAAGAATATTAACACTTTATTTAAAGTTGAATTATGCAAAAGAGAAATATTATTATAAAAATAATAAACGATCACAAAGATTGAATTGCTTGTGCGATAACATTGATTTTTTTTTCAATTTCTCTTTTACTATAATGATAACTCTTTAATTTTTTCTCTTTTTTTTAATTTCATATTAATTCTTATATCAAAATTTATCTTTGCTGCATTCCTATATTCAAATTTAGTGTGCAACATGCACTTTAAAATTTAGATTATATATAAAGTGAAATATGCATTTTAAATCATTTTTCTTTTTCCTGTCTTTTTTTAAATCACAAAAAAAAAAAATCCTATTTTAAAATGTCAAAGAAAAAGAATTATAAGTAATTCTTTGTGAGGAAAGAAATATGTTTGTTGCTACAAAAAAATCACAAGAAAAGACTGTATTTTTTTTTTTTTTTTTAAATGTGATATAATTCATTCATAGAAATTTTTGCATAAATTTTTCATTTAAATGATTTAAAGTTTTGTATAAAATATATATGACAATTTTTATATTAAAAATATTGCATGAACTTAAAAATGCAGTACCTATATTTTTAAAATAATAATCTTGGATCAAAATAAACTCCTCTAAAAATTTTTTTTCTGTTATTAGTTTGTAGATTAAATACAGGTTTATAATATTAACATTCACTTGAAAGAATTCTTTAAATGATTAATCTAATCTAAAATGACAGTCAAATAGTAATCAATACACAAAATTAACAAAATGTTCAGCAATTGGAAAAAGACAGTAAAACCAATGAAAATAGCTAAATTAAATTCAAAACCTACAATTATATAAAATAAAAATGTCAATATTTTCAAATTTTTTAAAAATTTTTGTAAGAGTTTCATAAATTAAATAAAAAAATTGAATGGAAAATGAAATTGACAAACAGATGTTTCAAACAATATTGCCATATATGTTATCCAATGCAATATTATGCTTCTTATTTGAAAATGAAATTTAATCATTCTACTTTCCTTCACTACTGATATGTTAAAATAGCATGCATAGTATGACACTATTATAGAAAAAGGTAACACTGCATTCCTCCTTATTATTTATGATAAAGTAAGCATTTTATAAGAACACTTCAATTACAAAATTAATTGACAAAAAAGTTCAGATAGTTGAGCAAAAATATATTTCCTCTAGCATTTTTTTATTTTTCAAAACATTTTTCAA